>OMLF01012926.1:24020-40871 GCA_900302615.1 Holocentrus rufus | reverse complement strand
TAAGTAAGAGCAGCATCCGAAACAGCTGTATGGCTTATTTAACAAATAATGTGTCCAATCCTTAAATTTAATTTTATCCTCGATGTTTGATTTTGTTCACCTTGTAATAAATGACTGTGAAGTTATGTAGCCCATAACGCTAATTGTGGGAGTAGATAGTTGATGACTGCAGTAATATTAGATAAATTTAACTTTCAGTCTCAGATCCGTGCTAAACCGGACTTAAATTCTACATTAGTTCTTCTGTTCACTACAGCAACATTAAATGTTAGTGGATGATGAAGGCATAATACCTAAACTTTATAGAAGTTAATATTTGCACAGCTGCGCAGTATATGGCTGTTACAAAAAGTCACAATTGCATTTATTGTGGGAACAGTGAAGGACTGACAGACACGTCTCAGAAATCCATCTCTCTCTCTCTCTCTCTCTCTCTCTCTCTCTCTCTCTCTCTCTCTCTCTCTCGCTGGAAATGTTATAAATTTGGAATGATAAAGCGGGATCATAAAGAAATAAAAGTTGTTGGGATGGGCCGCTGATGTCAAAAGAGATAGTATAAATCAGATGACTTCAAGAGTCCACGTGAGACTTTCACATTATAAATTCCCTAGATCCTAAGGACAAAAAAGTCAGGCTAATCTATAAAGTCATATAGTTTACATGTGTACAGAATTATATTTACAGGAAATACCTAAACGTGATGACTCTGATCTTAAGGAATGAAGATCCGTGTCAAGATCCTTTATCTCTTGTTCTCTTATCTCTTTCATGCTTTCAGGTCATAGTGAAAGTTCTAACCTCAACCTCAAGAGTCTAAATTGAGAAGTAGCTTATAAATACAGCACATCATCTCAGGTCATTTTTTTCATATTCATAAGCAGATTAAAATAATAATGTGCATGTGTTTAAAATGCATCCATTTTGAGTTCAGCAGCAGCACAGCTCATCGCAGAGTTCAGGTCAGTAATCTCAAACTGAGAACCGCATGCCATTAGTTTGTTCATTTATCTGAGGTCACTCCAGTTTTGGCAGGTAGCCCATCAAGCAGTGGTTCTGCTCAAATCTGGTTAAAACAATATTTCGAAATACATGTAATGGTTTTTCTCAAGCCTTTTTACATGCCAGATAAGTAGGGCTTGGCTGATAGGCAGTAAAATTAGTACCAGGATGTTTAGACTGACTCAATGTATTTGCCAGTCATTTTTCAGATACATTTCTAGGACTGGCAACTTATCTGACACAATCTTAATTATTCTGATAAATCATGGTACTCAATCCAGGTTAAAACAAATGCAGCTATTTTTTGACACATAGCTGGTATGTCCCTTATTTTCCTCTCCCTCCCATGTTGAAAGTGACCCCTCAGCTGCAGTGGTGACCTGAGTTTGTGTGTGAACTTGCTGCTCAAATTGCGTGCACCAGTGTGTATGGGTCAGTTTGATGGTATCAGTGTGTTTCCCTGTGTATGGGTTAACTGTGGTGATGGTTCAGATGTCTGGAATGTGAGTGGGCCACTGACACAGCGTGCTCCTTATCAGAAACCCATTCAGTTTAGAGCGCAGGGCGGACGGTTTTACAGGAAATAGATCGCATGTTAAGACACAAAGCTGTTTTTATCACATAAATTTGATGATGTTTGTGTTTGTAATGTGTTTTAATAAGATTTTTAGGAACTTGTGAATGTAACTGTTTGTTTCCTCTTATTTTTTTTCTTGTTTGTTTCTTTCTGTTTTTCATTTTTTTCTATTTCAGTGTGGTCTGTACACACCCTTTTCTTTAAACCACTCCTGCAATGCAGTTTACTCACTTTGAAAAAAAAAAAACATCACATGATCATGGGACTGTGCAGGTCAAATGGTACTTGTAGTCATTTAAACATGCGTCTTCAAGAGAAAAATGAGTCGACATTGTAACACTTTACTTAGAATTGTGTGTGTTTTGAAAATCCCAGCATCCCTGGCGATAATGACATCACCAAGGCCAGTTAAGCAAACTTGTCAGCCGTGTTTGTTGGTTTGCCTTCGTGGTTAATGACACACAGTATCTGCTGTCAGAGAGCAGAGGGATGTGTTGGTTCATGCCTTAATAAGTAACCACCTCAACTGAAACTTACAAGCATAAACACACACACACACACACGCAGACCAGAATACCAGCAGGATTTTTTTAGGATCAAAATCACAGGTGTCTTGTCAGTGCGATGTTTTTCTTTGTTGTGTATAATTTCACTGAGCTGACAAACACAACTTTCTCATGTTTGAACATGGTGGTGGTCATTGTTTTCTTCCCCTGGCGTTACAGTCATGAAAGCTCTTGTAATTACACAACTTAACAGTGGAAAGCGTTTTTCTTGTTCAGCCATGCAGGGAGGAAACATTCACTCACACACTTTTTTTTTTTAAAGAGGATTTTCATGGCCAGTCAGACAGAATGAAAATGCCTATAATTGCCTGGAACCAAACAACAGAGAGAGAAAATGATGACACTGACTGAAGAGCATTGATATATGTTGTGCAGCTTGGAGAGGATTACGACACTTGGTTAATGTTTCTTCAAAACAAAGTAAAAGTGAAATGATCTAATCCTACACTGATTTTGTTTTTCTGCTGTTGTGTGCTGGTACCTGTGAGGCTGCAACATAAAAAGGAGAAAATATATTTGGCAAGGGCAGTTTGACAGTTTTATATCAAGACAAAGCAAATACAAAAATCAACAATCACTCTGGGATATCAAACTGTTCACTCCAGAAATTCCCCCCGTGGGCAAAACTTTCCCTTCTGACACAGTATAAATTTCACTGTAGAATAATTATGGTTGCATTTCTAACTTTTGTTCTCTCAATGACAAGGAGCAAAGTTTCTCATTTGCAAAAAAAAAATAAAGTGTGCAACACTGCAAATGAGTTCCCACGGTGTCATTTATTTAGACACTGAAACTGATTTGGTCTGACGAAGAGCAGTGCGGTCAAAATTTATGTATACAAATATTGCATTTTTGCATTTGGCAGTTATTTTCTGTATAGCACTTGTGGTTACCATGGTTGTGCAAACTAGTGAAGTGTCTCATTCCACAAACATCACCCATACGCATGGCAGAGCTCGAGCAGTGAGTATACCTTATGATTTAAGTGAGACCAAACATCATAAGTACAGTAAAGCATGATGACGTGAGTTGAGCACAGAGCGCAGCAGACATCTGCTCTCATGATTGCATGGCAGCATGAACTGGCACTTGTGATTGCTCAGTGACAGTGAAGAGTTGCTTCATGCACCTCAGTTTTAAAAGACGGCATTAAAAATGCACAATGGACAGGAGCACTGATTAAGTGACAAGATAAATACAATATCAGACAGTAAAGAAAACGAGATGCATTTACTCCTGTCACACTAACTTTACACAGGATGTTCTGTCAGATATGTACAGCTATAGGTTTTATGCTCCATGGGTTTAATCAAGGACTTTTACAAGCTCAGTTCCAGGCTCAATAACAGCAAAGTAATGGAAAGCACACAGAGGATGGGTCAATGTGAAGGGTAAACACTAGCCTTGAGTGAACACTGAAAAATGAATTACTGCATTTTTATAGTTATTTAAAAGTAATTTACATCAAAATCTATGAGACCTTGAGACCATAATCAATATTTGTGTATGTGGCAGTAATTGCAAAAATACATCCTGAACCATTCTTTCCATTCACACCTCTCACTCTCTGTCATTATGTATCAAGATGGATGGATCAATAGCAGGCTGTTCAAGGATTATTTCCCGGGTCATGTTCTCACTGCCTTGTTGACACAGACAAGCCTTTGTTACAGTATTGATCGAGTAAATGAAGAGATGGCAGGGCTGCGGTGGAGTCCAGCTGATTGCTGTCATTGATATCAATTCAATCTCTGCTCGTTTTAGTTTCCGATTCGAACAAGTCTCCCAATCCTGTGTGAGATCAGACTATGAGGCTTTGTACTGTCCATGCTTTATATCCCCGTCTTTCAGTTCCAGATCCTGGGTAAGTTCTCGAGGATCCTGCGTCGGTGTGAAGGGTTAGACACTCCCGCAGCACATAAATCCTCCTCTGTGATGCCACTGTGAAGAAGTCAAAGGTTGCTGTATCAGACATGACTAAAAACCTCTGTGTTTTTTCCATTTGTTGTGATTATATTATTTTACTTTAGCATTTTAAGGTTAGAACTTAATAATATTTTTTATACATTTGTTTAGTTTTTAACAACCTTAAAGGAATATGTTTTGTAATAAAAAAAAATGCGAAAGTAATTTTAGGAGAAGTTAGATGGTAGGAAGTATAACCACTGAACACGTGTCCTTCCGTCTGTGTTCAGCGGTTATACTTCCTACCATCTAACTTCTTCTAAAATTATTATTTTTTATAAAAAAAAATTCCAAGATGTGTATTTCAAATGCACGATATATTGTCTAAAAAGACAGCTTAAGAGTTGCTGTAAAGTTTATTTTTTCACGCTGATGAAACTAGGCTAATGACTCCTACAGACTTCAAGTCTTTATGCTAAGCTAACACAAAATGCTACCCACCGGAACCGAACCAGTGCACGTATAGAGTTGAAAATAGTATCAAACATCTTGTCTCATGTTGGATAAGTCAGAAAAAGGGTATGTTGCCCAAAATGTTGGTGTATTCCTTTAAGAATAAAAATTTGATCATATGATAGTTCATCACGTCACATCCAGTTAATCAGTGGAGGTCTTTATCTGAAATACTAGGAGAGGGTACATTGTAGCCTGGGTGGTGCCAGTAGGAACTAAACCCCAAACCTGACAGAGTGATGCTCAACTCACTGAGCTACTGGACTGCATTGTGGACCCTGACAATTTGCCAGGGTGTTGAAATGAGGCCAAGAAAGTCTATAGATTTTATGTACAGCATGTCATTAAATATCTTTACCTGAAGTAATCCAGATCATCCCAGCCATTGAGACTGAGCCCCAGAGTGTATTTCTGAAGACCCAGAGTACTGAGCAGCTCCCTCACTGTCTCTGGTGCGCCTTGGAGGACAGACACCTGCATATTAAAAAAATATATATAAAGCATTTTTAACAGACCTTGCACAGACAGTCGGTGATGAGTCTTTGTCTGTCTTTGTCTGTTTCAGACATGTCCTACCTCATTCTCCCAGCTGTAGCCCCTCTCGGCAGGCATGTTGGGGCCATTTCTTTGGCTCGGCCTGTGATTGGGTATGGATGGGCATCTGTGGTCTGTGGGAAAGAAGTCCATCTCACTGAGGGACTTGGCAATTTGCAAGGCTGTAAGAGAGTTGTCCCCTGAAGGCCCAGGTTGCTGCTGCTCCACCATCCAGGGAACTGAGGCTTGACAGTGTGGTAAGCGAGAAGAAGTATAAGGGAAAAGAGATGGGGTCTTGGGCCCCCGGATAGGACTGGTCCTCTCTGGATGAAGCTGAGGTTGATCCCTTCTGGTTTTCTCCCTAATGATGGCCGAGTGGTTCATATACATGTTCCTCAGGTTCTTTACTGGCAATATGGAGTCCTGAACAACCTTTTTACCCATGCATTTTGTTCTGGGTTGTGAAACCTGTTCATGGTATTGTGCAGTGGTGTTACTTGGTGCTGGAGGTAGGGGAGATGGGGTTTTGGTTGGGAAAAGTTGATAGGAGGAGTTGGTTTGTGGTGTGTGAAGGTCACTGGTTGAAGTGTAGGCCGGCAGGATGGCTGGAATCTCAATCTCCGTAAAGTCTGACCTGCGAGAGGGCTTCCTCTCAAAGCCCTGCCCTGCTGCAAGTTTCGGGAGCTGCAAGGCCTCATTTCCGGACCAGATCACCTGAGCGTCTTTTCGCTGGGGTGGGGCCTCCTCCACCCTGCGTGGCACTGACACACCTTCAAAGATGAAGTAGGCAGGATTGGTGTAGCTGCTGGGGGTTATTTTGGGAGGAGCTGCTAAGGACCTGAAAGGAACAGAAATCTTTAAGGAGAATTTTGTTAACTGAACTGCATCTCTACATTCTAGCTACATCCTTGATTCTCAATGTGTTTTCACAAGATTTTGTAATGTCCTATGTACCATTCAACAATAGAAAGCCCTCAACTCACCAGGCAAAACTAAAATTACTAAGTTCTAGTAGCAAGTCGTTACTTGTGACCTGAGGGATTTCTGGTGCTTTGCGCTGATGCATAAAAATATCAAGAGATCCTCACCTGTTTATGAGGACTCGTGTAGATCCAGGAGACAAGTGACTCCTCCCATGACCCTTTTCATCCTTCTCAAAACAGAACCACTCTGAAAAAGTCAAATGACACTAAATGGGCAATGTATTTTAAAATCAGGAAGACATTCCAGAAAGTCTGCGTGGTGTGTGTGCAGGATAAAGGCTGGGACAGTGAGAGATGTCATAGCAGCACGGTAGTGTTTGTGTGTGTGGTTGTGGGGCCTGACCTGATGGCATAATACTCCCTCTATCTGTCCTGTGTCAGTGGCTCAGGATGCATCTGGTCAGGGTCAGTCAATCAGGAACCAAAAGAGGAAGCAGCCGAAAGATACCAGCAAGTGAAAAGCCAAGCCATGGATCATTGAAGAACCAAATAGAGGAAGCAATGTGAGACTCACAGGAGAGCCGAGGAATGCAGTGACAGTCAACGCGAAAGTTTAGTAGGAAGTGATAGTGCAAGCAAGAAGCAGTTTAGGACAGTAGCAGTTTTGGCTGACCCACCATAGATCTTCTCCCGTGTTCCTCGCCTTTCCATGGACACATGGACCCGGACACGACCCCTAATGGAGCCCATCTCCTCACCTCGGTGACTCAGAAATGTTTCAAACTGCTCCAAAGTACCAGTAAGTGACCGCAGAGCCACACAGCACTCACCTACAGATGTTGAAAGAGGATATTCATATGATGAAGAGCACTAACCACAATGGAGGAAAGTTATGAATTGGGACAAATAAAAGACAAAATGGATTGGCTTGTGACCGACCGTAAGACTCAAACCCGTCACATGATTTGACAGACAACAGCACGTGCTGATCTTGAAGCCACTCCATGTCAGACACAACTGGAAGAAGCTGTATCAAACACAGCAGGAATACAAGTTACCAGTTTGTTTTAAAAGTCTTATTTTCAACCATTTCCACATAGACTGAGCCTCTAACCTTTGGCAGTTGTTTGGAGGACCAGCCAAGTTTGAGAAACCCTGGCACATCGCAGCTCTGTGAGTCATTCTCACTTGAGCGTCGTGTCTCTGTGAAGAAAAAACATACATTTTCTGTCATTTTGGCTCAGAACATTTTAGTTAAAATGACAACTGCTTCACTGAGTTCACAGTATACCTTCTAGGCAACATGAATGAAACTCAATGAAGAACTTGGCTTTGCTTGATGTCTTCACAATGGCCTCGATGCCTTCAAGCTCTATCCAGGCCCTCTCCATGCTTGAATTTGGGTCTGTTTGAAATGCACAACAACACTGGTCACATCATCGAGGGATTCTGTTACATTAAGTCTGTATGTTTGTCCCAAAGAAACAACTGACAGCACCTGTTTTGTGGATGAACTGTGACGTCACCCCTACTTGAAATGTGGCAAAAACAGGTGAGTGGTCACTTGTGAAGATGTCATCTGTGCATCCTGGTGAGAAACAAGTCATAATCACAATCAATTACACTATGCAATCATTTCATCAATAATGGTAAATACTTTGCCCTTTTGATGCTGCAAAAATGTGAGCTTGAAATTGCATAACAAGTGAGTTTTTCTGACTGATTTACACACATTTTGATAGTTTTAAACATTTATTTGCTCAGCTGTCAGCAGAATGTTGCATGGTCTAACCCAAACCCAAAAAGTAGTAAAGTGATGTGAGCCATAGGATCCTGCTACTTCCTGGTTGTTTTTTTCTGGTTTGCTAAGGCTAGACAGAGACAGAGGCTCACACTGAATGAGAGGAAATGACTCTTTTTCTTTGTGGACCACAGACCAGGATGTAGAGGTTGACCGTTATTCACTTACAGGGCAACAGACATTTTACAGTAACACAATGAAAGAAATACCCACAGCCGTCTAATTCGAGAATGCCGCATCAGATCCAGTGCCAAAGTTCAAACCTTAATCATTTCCTTTGCTTTGCTTTCTTTTTCATTTAGTTTTTGTCTTGCCCATTTGTTTTTCTGGCTTTATAGAAAAGACTTTCTTTATTGTTTCGATCTGCAGAGCTTACCATACGAGGTGCAGATGATGTGCGTCTCTGGATAGGACTTCCACAGAATCCTGTCACACCATGATGGAACGTTGACTCGCACCTGCAGAAACAGAGTTAAGCTATAGCTCAAGAAAATGTGTTTACTTGGTAATGAAAAGATGATGCATGGCAGACAAGAGAGGATGCACTCATTCCCCTTTCAGCTAGCAGGGCCATTTTTAACCTCCTATTTTTAGTGGTCATGGCAGCTGCTGTCCAAGTCAACTATCCCTACAGAGCCCTTGTAAATTGGAATTAGTTACACATGAAAATATCTTTAGCCATTGTATAATAAGAATATTTCAGGCGACTTTTTACAGCACAGCATCTATGTAGCGTCACAGACATATTCCTGTGGCTTAAAAGTGCACATGACAGCATCATGCTCTGGAACATGACTCACCCCGGAAGTCTTATACTTCTGCCATAGGTAGCAGTCTCTGGAGCCTCGCTCATACCGATAGGTGGGTGGAAATGCAATCTTCTCCTCCTCTTAACCATGATAAATAAAGAAAATGTACAAAGTAGAGAGTGATGAAAAGGAAAGTGGGTCAGTTCAAATCAGACAGGGATAAAATAGTACTTGCAAATACATTTTAGACTGCTTAGATGCCAAAGGTACAAGCATCATACCTCAAAGGGGAAGTTCACAGGGAGGATTTGAAAGTGATTTTCGACAAAAATACCACTATCTGAAACGTCCTAAACCCTAATCTTCTTGTAATCTAAGTAGGTTAAAACAAATACAAAGATGTTTTGAAAATACTGTCTGACCCAGGACTGAATCAAATAATGAAAAAAAAAGTTTTTGATGCACACCTAATAAAATCATTTATAATCTAACATTCACAGGCTGCAACACAGAACAGAGGCCAACAGCAGGCTGGAACTCACTGAAATTGAGAAAAGCCTTCCTCTTGTGTCTCTCTCGGGTGAGCTGGTCTGCACACATGAGCTCCTCAAACTCTCTCTTGGACACATGTTTCAGAATGTCCTGCAGGTGAGGAGGGCCAGGGAGAACAAGGAAAAGAGGCTAAATGTCTAGAGATTTTTATTTGACCATTATGCAATATTTACTATGACGGCAGGATGAGCGAAGGGTTTCACATCTGAGCATTATGCTGGAAAAGGGAACTGTGAAAAACATACAAATAATGACTGTTTGTCTGACCTGTACGTCCAAGTCCAGTCTGTAATTGAGGTCTCCACACCAGAATAAGTGGGTGAAGCGCAGGCTGATGTCAAAGGCACTGAGCTGTTTGTCACCCAGAGAAAGCAGCCTGAGGATGTCCACAAAGTTTTGATTCCTCCTGAACATTACACACATACAAAAATAGAGGATTGTAAAAAAAAAAATTTGTTGCAAAGTGTAGACATGGAAAGGGTACACTTACTTTCGTACACAGTATGTTGAGTGAACAGGTTAGTCCACATGACATACACATAGTTTTACAATAAAAATGTACCTAAGGACCTTCTCACTTCCCGAGGTCAGGTGGCAGTTCACAAACCCAAAAGACGTCCCACTGAAGAGGAAGGAGACCCCAACAGCCCCCTTGTTCCCTGAAACAATACAAAAAAGTCAAGTCAAACCCAGTCAAACTTCTCTGTCTTAATAAAAACACATTTTGTTCCTGTTAATCATGTACTGATGTTTTTGGCTGCCTGCCATGGTAAGGTACACCTTCTGTATTTGCTTTGTGTGATTATCTAAGCAGAGGTATTTTTGATGATGAGATCATGGAACGCATCATACCCAGTGTGTTCCCCAGGCCAGTCTTCACGCTGGCTGTGTTCACATGGCTGATGCGGCTCTCATGCTCCGGCTTCACAAACACAGCCAGCCTCATATTCCAGAGGGATTGCACTGCCACCTGCAGGACACGGTCTCACATTACAATGTGTGACAGGAATAGTCTCAAACTAGTCAAAGATTATGTTATAATGGGGAGGGCTCATCTAAAAATGTCATGTTCTAAATTCTGCATTAAATTGTAATAGGAAAATATTGCCAATCCTTCATAAAACAGAATCTATAAAAAATAGATAATGGCTCCCTCAAACATTTTACTAAATTAGCTGAAAAAAATTCTCAAATTTTGCATCCTATTCACAGTGAAGAGAGGAGAGATTGACAGGAGAAGCAAAAATAAGATGATTACTTGTTTGTAGTCAATGTGAGTGTAGCTGCGAAGGGTTGCCTTGATATGCTCGGTCCACTCTCTCTCCCCCTGAGGGTTTTCCTGAGTCCCTAGGGCGTAGATGTCATGAGGGAGCAAGGCGATAGACTCATCAGGGGTGTGTCCCAAACCACAACAGGTCACCCACGACTGTAGGCTGCGAGGGGGAGGGGAACCACCTGTGCACAAAAATAAAACAACATGACAAAGCATTAGAATAATTGCTACTGCTAATCGGTCACTTTAATAGCTAATAAATCAGTATACTGTGACAGCAATCAGCGAAATTATCAGCACAGTATTGTTACCCATATTCCAGGTGCCAACAAAAACAGAGACTACGTCAGGTTCACTCAGCTGGGAGTGTCTGGTTTTCATCAGCTGGAGGAGCTGGCAGAAGGCCTCACGCTTCTGCAAGAGATGACATAATAACTCAGTGAAATGTGGGCAGGGGAACACTGGTGTGAAATTGCAGATATATAACTCTTCCTTACCCTTGCACTCTCAAACATCAGCTCCCACGGTGTGTTGTGATGACTGTCCACTACCATGCACACCTTGGCCGGACTGCTCTGGAACTTGACAAGCTGCAGGACTGACACACAAAGGCACATCATGCAGCACATCTATGAGCGAGGGGAATGTGACAGGCGCTAATTGAAAGGATACAAGCTACTGGCAACATGAGCATCTGCTTACTTCGGTCATGTGAGACGGTCTCCACACCAAATGAACCAGCCTTCCTGTCAAAGAGCAGCACTCCCGTGTCCACATCCACAGAAACGGTCTGCCTGCCATAGCGCACCATCTTCACCTGGACACGAAAAGACACACAACAGTTGAAGCTAGATTATCGTGTTTGTCTTATCTTGCCCCATAATTTTGAAAGAAAATGTGCAACCGAATACAACTGAATTACAAGTTATTTAGAGAATCATATAGGTTGTAAGATAAAATGATCCTCTATCCTCCTGTTTTACCTGAAATGAATGGACAGGCAACGGTCTGGCATGATTCTTCACTGTGGTCACGGTAACGGGTGCTGGTTCAGGAGTGGGGGTGGGAGGCTGCACTGCTAGATTGTGATTAGTCACCGCATCCTGTAGAGCTTTCAAGACCTCAAAAGGCAAATGATTTACATGATTAGAATTTAGTTATAATTGCACATCATAAACAAGACTTCATTGGCATTTATTACTGTGAAAACCTCTAATAAGGAAACTCGAAACACAAACAACTGACGATGGATTGCAAGATTGTAAGGATTTACTCAGATGGTAAACATACCCTTTTCTCCAGCGAGGAAAGCAGGCTGACCAAGGCTGAAATCTTACACAGCAGGCCATCTAACTCCACCTCTGGACCCTTGTGCCAAAGAGACAAGAAGTTTGCTGATGCACATGAATGTTCATGCTGATATGCTGCAGTTTTGCTCTCAAACTTTTTGTCCAGTACGACACTAGAGGGGGTTGCTGCTTCAGAAATTCTGCAGTCTGTGTAACCTTAACTGTTTTAGGTAAGAATTGTACCTGTGCCTTGGCACATGGCAGGGGGCCGCTAGGATGGTCAAACACTTTGGCCAGAGTCTCCAGGCTTGATAGAGTCAGGTCAATCTCACTGTAGATCAGATCAGTACACAACTTTCATTGATCACTGATTAAGGAATCGTTTTTACCCAAACTGTCCAACCCATTGGAAGATAAAACCCCATGCACATCACACAGGGCATGCAGCAGAGCTTTGCAAGTGTACTGTGTTATAGTGCAAGTAGCTTCTAAATTGCCAAGTGCCCCTGTTTTTGCTCTGAATTTTATTCTCATCATTAGCAGAAAGACCAGAATGATACCAACCTGTTGAGGCCTTGGCAGGCAGTGCCCAGAGTGCGCTGAAGGTGTCGCAGACTTGTTGCCCCTTTATGCACACTCTCAATGTCAAGGGGCAGCTCACTGAACAAGTAACCACTGAGCAGACCAATTATCTCACTTGTTGTACTGTTAAGACAAGAGAGAGGGGTACAGTTCAGACAGAAGGCTTTACAAATTTCTACAACTACAAAATCAGGAAGGTTAACACTGTGTGACGTAGGGCTGAACAATTAAATTGAAATATCAAAATTGCAGAATGGCCAAGTGCAAAATGGAAACTGCAGGTGCAACTTTTTGAAGGCAAAATGTGTGACAAAATACTATTATAAGTATTGTGGTGTTACAGAAATGACCTGATCTATAAATCATATTCTCTAGATGTAAGAAAAGGTATTTCTTTGGTACAGACGCCATTATCAGTGAAAATTAAGTTTGAAATTAATTTAATTCCCACTAAAACATTGAATCATAATACCCAAACACAGGATCTGTCAAAATAATTTTTATGTTTTTTTAAACTATATTGTTCAGCCCTAGTGTGACACGCTTCCATTGATTTCTGATGGTGCATTATTTGAGATTATGTCTAAACTCTACCTGGATGTGTTTAGTTCCTGTAACTTATTCAAGAAATGGGCATGGGGTGGTGGTGTCACTGGTGGCCCCGTGGAAGGAACTGCATTGGCAGAGGCTGGAGCTGGAGGCGGCTTCTCATCATCTGTGCATCCACGAAACATGAAATATAACATTTGGAACTAGTTGAATATTGCAGTCCTGATGATGGGAAATTTAAATCTCAGTGAAATTTCTCTATAGTATGTATTCATTACATTGTTGTCTATTAAATAAAGGATAGAAGATGCATGATGTGGTCAGATTTATTTAGCTTGCTGGTGATTTGTTGTAATGAGAGGTACTGGGCCCACCTGAGCTCTCATCCCCGGAGTCTGTGTCCCGGGTGACAGGGTAGAGCAGAGGAGTAACCAGGCCCTTATGGGGATGCTGGTACCCCAACACCAGGTCCTCCAGCGTACGGAAACAGTTTACCTGCACCCCCTGTGTTGTCTGTAGCACACATATACATATACACACACACACACACACACAAGGGCACATGCACAAAGATGTCAGTGTGTAAACCACATGAATGTGTGTGTGCTCATGTCGTTACTCTAAACATGACCTCGAAAGGCCACAGAAATGGTAAATACGTGTAGATGATAAGAGAGACATGTAAGCACGGAAACACTGGGGTCACATTCAGAACCATATACTTTAATATAATATCATAAATTAATACCTTTAATACATTGATTTGCATGTCAGATTTATAATACAGGGTTGACAAAGCACTTAACTATTTATATAGACAAAATAAAGTGCTCAAGAAAAAGTGGGCAGCTTCAAATAACAAATGCACAGCTATAAGGGTTGGAGAGTTGTCTGAAATTCTGCATTTCAGAGATAAGTATAGTGTGTTTAGACTGTGTAGCAGTGAAGGGAGCTATTATATCCATGAGGCACATGGATCCATGAAAGCATGTAAATAGAAAAAAGTATGGGAAAACCTCAAGGAAGTCCACAAGTAATGCCTGCTGCAGATTATGGTGACTTTCCCCTTTAAATGATAGTCCTGCAAGAACGAATTTATATAGGAATCCACATGAAAAGACAGTGGAAAAACAGGTTCCCAGTGGGTCGGAGCAGCTCGAAAAGAGCAGGTGGGAAACTGTGTAATGCTCGATGAAAAGCTATCACTAGAGCTGTAAGCCACATGCACTTCAAAGCAGGCAGCTACTGAGTTACAACACGTTTTTACTGCAGTGTCTTAACAGAAACAATCCACTGAGATGTTAAGTCCTAGAAATATTAAATTCAAACCAAAGTCCACCGCCATTAGAATATTAGTTGCTACTTTTCAACCTTTTAAACAACAAAATAAGTTAAAATCTCTTTGCTCAGTGAAGGGAAGATTTCAGTACATAATATCATTGATTGGCCTAATGAGTGAGTCTACCTTACACAGGATAAACAATACTTTGATAAGTGATGTCAAAGGAAAAAAATCAGCGAAATATCTTTAACCGCGCCCTAAAGCATTGATATGAGATTATGAGATATGAGGTCTCGTCTTTTATTTTCCTTCCTCTGTGGCCTGTTTGCTCACAGCATGAAACAGCTTACCGGTGATCTCAACATTACTAATAGCAATGATGTCGGAGTGTTATGACCAGTCTGAATTCGTACTTTCATATGTACCCACAAGGGACCAGCCTCCACTCTTACTTCGTGGAACTAAGCAGAAGTATCTATTTGCATGACAGAAAAAGACACATTCAGATGAGAGACGCGTCCCACGGGGGCTCAGAGAGCTCGGCCCTGGTGCATCATGTAGCTGTCAGTCGTCTCACCTTCTCAGAAGATCCAGGATGTGGTCTACATGCTGGACACAGCTGTAGTTTACTGCTATGATTCACTGGGTTCAAGTGTTCCACTGCCCGGCCATTTTAAACCCCGAAAACACATGCTTAGGCAGTTTTACATGTAAACATTCATGTATTTAAGCCGCAGCAAAACCTGCTGTGTTTCCTTCCTCAAAGATCTGCACAACTTGTAGTCTTGCACCACTCAAAGCAGTACAGACTCCGATTTAAGATTAAGATTAAGAATTAAGAACAGGTATATGCAACACATCGACAAAGTTGGCAGATCAGAATACAAAGTTTTTATCCTGTGCCTTTTTTTAGAAGTTTTGTTTTCATTGTGTGGCAAGAGAAACCATTCTTTGGCACAGGCAACGTGGCTCCTCTGCCAGGAACTCTTCAAATAGTATTTTTCAACCCACAAGGAACTCTTGAAAAGCAATTAAAGAGAAGTGAAAAGGAATAAGAGACAGTGAGAGACAATATAGGCCCAAAATATCTTCATGGCCCTCCTGGAAAAACAAAAAGTCGAGCATGCGACTTCTTTGGGAGTTAGTGGAGCAAATCCAGTGAGGGGAAAATGCTTATTGGAGGCTTCTACTGACAGCAGTGGAAAAACAACCAAAATAGAGTTTGGGACTCCTCGCATTAAAAACTGGGGACATTTCCAAGTCGAAGCCTTGTAAATGACTGTTAGACAATCACTGCTGAACTCTTGTCAGTGAAATTTAATGTTCTTATATAGTTGAAAAATGCCGAGGCTGGCTTGTGGTTCGTCCGCTCAAAATTGCTGTTACTTTCTGTGCTTGTGTGTGTGTGTTTATGTGTCTGTGTGTGAGTGTGCGCTTTGTGCTTGTGTATCCTTTCCCCCACTTTAATAATTAAGTGGTTTGCTAACTAAATGGTCCCCGTTGGTCAGAGGATCAAAAACATAGACATACTGTAACTGCCTTACACTCCGCCACATCCAACGGAGCCATTATGAAAAATACAAACGCCCTCATACATACACACACACACACACATACACACACATCAAATAAACACACCCATTGGACAATGACCTAGTGTGTGGGTAGAGTAGGAATCTCTGAGACATACACACAGTTTCTTCTCTGCGCTGCTGACATCATGCTACAAGTATGCGGCCACATGGTAGCGATGCCATTCAAACAACAAGGCTTCTGCAGATGTAACAGAACCAGCACAGAAAGAAAACACAAACACGTTCCTGTTCTCCTCGGAGCAGCTCATAACAAGCCATTGTTCGATGCCTCTAAGTCTATCTGAATCTCTGAAATACGTACAGTTTGTGTATTGTGCCTCTTTCCTCTCCTCCTCATTGCTGGAGGCAGATAATACAGTGTCGTGGTGTTGTGATGCCGGGACAGTCACTCACCTGCACCGCCAGAAGGCCGTCCACGTCGGGGAGAATACGATAAGTGTGCACGTGACGCTGGAACCTTTGAAAACCAAAAATAACTCTGTTACTTACTGACAAAGCACTTCACTCCAAACTGCTTGGGGGCAAACATAACATTCAAAGGGAAAAAAATACACTTCAATTTAGCATTGAAATAAGGACCAGATGTCTTGTTTTAGTTAACGACACTGTAACCTTCTCAACAAGGCGCCAATGATTTTATAGATTACTAATGACGTGGCTTGTTTTGGATGTACAGCGTATGAGGAACACAAAGCGATAACAACAGGATGTGGTGTTAGCATGATAGCACTTCCCAGGTGACAGGTAGAGGTGAAGAGCACATCACGGGATGAGGTGGTGGAAGGGGGGGGGCAGATCAAAAGCGCAGAGGAATTATTGACAGCGAAAGAGGGAATGAGATATTGGGAAAAGAACGAAAAAAGGGGGAAGAGGGAGCGTTGCGAGCAGCCGGGCTCAGCTTTCAGGAATGTGTCTGGCTCAGGCTGATGAGCAGAGAGAGCCGTGTGGTTGCTGGAGCGCCCGCCCTCTTCCAAGGGGCCCCAGGGAAGACAAGAGGGGAAAAGGGGAAACAGGGAGCCCTGAGCCAGGCTCGGGCTGCCTAAGCTGGACTGTGTTCGGACAGGACGGCCCGAGCGCTCTGAAGAGTGTGTGTGTGTGTGTGTGTGTGTGTGTGTGTGTGTGTGTGTGTGTGTGTGTGATGATTAGTTGGGAGTGTGCCAGA
>OMLF01012926.1:0-16719 GCA_900302615.1 Holocentrus rufus | reverse complement strand
AAAACATGTAGATATTTTCTATTTGATATAACAGTGCAGCCATAAAACACACCTGGGTTTGAAAATTGCAGCATAAGAGTGATGTAGTTTCATTTAAGCATTGTAACCTCATTGTAAGACTCAATAAAGTTTTCATTCACATTGAGTTTGGCATATATTTGTTGATCATGTTGTTCAGTTTAAACATTGGTCATTTATTTGATAGATGCAACACAAGTCATGCATGAGAATGCTTCATTTTATTGATGATTATATTAGTAATCCTGCAGTGGCTATGAGAAAAGATGGTTCATAAGACCATAAATATACAAGAACAGACAGAGATGTGTTCAGTGTGAATGCATTGTGTAATGAATCAATTTGGAAGTGAAATAAGGCAATGGCATAAGAAAAAGCAAGTTACTGATAATTTTTTGTTACTCTTTTGAATGGACTCATGCAGGTTTGGAAATCACAGATTGGGACAAAACTGAACACAGACAATATGTCTCCCATAGGAGTTAAGACTGGGACAAGACCTGGTTATTGCACTCTATATGTAACCCAAACAATCAGCCCCTAGCCGCAACACCCACTCTTTTAAATGACACACCTCCATAGGCTTATTCTTTTCAAGTCACATACTCGCACTTATATTTAAACGCATTGTGCACCAAAACAGCAGCGGTCTAATGAATTAATAAGATTGTCTCTAAAAACAGTGCCCTTTGACAGGCTGTGTAAGCTGACGGGAGGGATGAAATGTTGGGAGCTCAGGGTATAAAGGCGCAGGAGAGGCAGTGACTGGCATTCACACACTCTACACACAGTCAACTGTGACGGATTACAGAGCACAACAGAGGAGACTCACTCAGGGAACTGACGACCAGGTAAGCTGATTCTCTTGATGACCCACAATACACAGAGAAGAGATGATAATAACTCAAGATCACGATGAACAAAGTGATACTTTCATATTCATTTATTTAAAGGATGCATATTTCAACCTTTTAGTATGATGCTTTTATCTCATCTGAGAGGAAATACATGCTTTTGGTTCTGCCAAATGCGAGAAGGAGCTTGTCAATTATTTTGTCTGTGTTAATTATACAACACGAAATGTTATAATTCTACAGGGGGACTGTCTGTAGGCTCATGATGGGCCTTTGCTGTAAGAGTTCATTAACCTGTCAGAAAATTAAGTTAAAGAAAACCAAATAAAATTGAAATTAAATCCCCAAATAAACTGTGCCACTGCGTAATAGTCATGGTGTTATGATGCTGCAGGCAGCCCAGATTTGATACTGAGTCTTTTCATCTTTTTCCATTTCCAGATACCGTCAGCAACTTTGCCTCCAACATGTCAAAGTGAGTAAAGAAGGTTTCGTGTCCTCCAGTATATTCAACAGCTACTATACCACACATAGCCGGTTCAGATTAGAGGCTAACATCCATGCCTTTTCAATTCCGTAACTGGGGGGATTCATTGACTTTGCAAGAGGAAATTCAGTAAACCTATCACTGGATACTGTTTAATACAACTGTAAATGCTGCAAGTGTTAACATGTACTGACTCAAAATGAACAGCTCTAAAATAATTGTGAATGTTAAAAATCACTGAATTGTCTTGCAACAGAATGTAAATTTAAGGCACAAGTTTTACATTTTACAGAATTTCCATTACATTAATTGAAGTGATTTCAATAAACACATTTTATCAAAGAGATTGGCTCATGACCCATACAGGGTTGAAAGCAACAAACCATTCACAAACACACAGAGAGACGCTCAGCAGCCAGTGTCATGACCTCTCCATCTAACATCTTAACAGAGGCATGCAGAGTGTCTGTCATTCCTCCAACACTTCAAGCTTATAGGATATGGATAAATCCTGATTAAGAGGGATTGTGCGGATTTGATCTTGGAAGAGAGGTTTAGGAGACAAAGGAAAGGTTTTTAAAGGACTCTTAGGTGTACTAACCAGGAAAAGACAAACACCGCAGAGGATTACGTGTTTGTTTATAGATGCATCCACAGAGCAAAGGTGGAATTAGGCAGGATTAGGAATATTAAGTTAATCAGTCAATATTCAGGGAGACAAACAAAATACATTAACATACATTTAGATTGAGAGTAAATAAAAACCTTTTTTCAAGTACTGTGCTTAAGTAAAATGTTGATGTTCTGGCACTTGTATTTCCATTTTGTGAGCTTTAATACTTTTACACCACTACATTTCAAAGAAAAATGTATGTTTCTATTGTTACTAGTTCTTTGCAGCATAAACTTTTTAATGCAAAACATTAAGATGCACGGTGAGAGTGTAAACAAGCCAACAGTATACTGAGCAGTTAGAGCAACACCATTAAAATACTTCTCACAAGTTAATGCAAACATAATTTATTTGGAGTATTTTTCCTTTATGGCAGTGATATCTCTGCTTAAGTGAAGGACTTCAGTGCTTTTTCCACCACTGACAGACAAACACCCTGGACAGGCTGCCAGAGCACCACACATGATGTGTGTAAATAACAGCCAGTGTGCAGCATGTGTCTACCTAGTGCAATACTGAGCAAAACGTAGGACATTGCCACCTTGACATAATGTTACATAAGAGCTATGGTGCGAACAGATTAGATAATTATTCCAGCAGGTGCCTTGCCACCCTGAGCACTAATCCATGGCCACACAGGGGGGGATGGATTGGAGGAGGGGGTTCATCCTATAATTGGAACTGACAACTGACAACAGAGTAATTGGTGTAAGACCTTATGGCCTAAGACCACTTCGGGATTGAAAAAACAAAACAAATCATACTTAGACTACATTGTGTGGGGTGTTATCTTTAATATTGTGTTTAGTTGAATATTGTGTTTATCTTAAACACATTTAGTGAGCCTTAAGTTACTGACACACATATTTTAATTCATTAACTTCTTCCCTTTCTCTGCAGGGTTTTCAAGAAGACCAGTGGCAATGGCAATGTAAGATGCCTGTCTAACACAGTTATTATACATCTCATATAATACAATCTGGAGCTCTAGATATTCCCAGAAATAACACCAAATCGTCTCTCTCCTTCTCTCAGATTGCCTTGTACTTGGGGAAGAGAGACTTTGTGGACAATGTGGATTCAGTGGAAGTAGTTGGTACGTGGCTTTAATTTCTGTGTTTGCTTGTACATGCTCATGTGTGCACAAGCATGTGTGTCTTTGTGTAATCTAATGATATTGTCTCTTCTCATTTGCAGATGGGGTGCTTAAAGTGGACCCTGCTGATCTTAATGGCAGAAAAGGTACTTTTACCTCATTCCTGTTTTCTGGATATTAAATATTATGGCATTTGAATTCAGCTCACCCCATACATAGACTAACATACTTGAAATTGCTTTCGCAGTATTTGTCTACCTCGCTTGTGCCTTCCGCTATGGCAGCGAAGACTTGGATGTGATTGGCCTGTCCTTCAGGAGAGACATCTGGGTGCAGCGTGTTCAAGTATATCCACCTGTCGGTGATAACGCAGCCAAAACTCCCATGCAGGAATCCCTGATGAAGAAAGTTGGTGAACAAGGATGTCCCTTCTCCTTCCAGGTGATGTAACATATATTTATCACTGCATTTACATGTGAAACCACTCATTTGTCCTTCAGTGCAATGCCATATTGATGAATCAGATATCATTCATTCACACAGTTTAATTTTACAATCATCAAGTTCAAATTTATTCATTCGTGTGCCTTGTTCCTCTCTGTTTCAGATGCCAACAGATCTCCCATGCTCGGTCTCCTTGCAGCCTGGACCAGGCGATGCTGGCAAGGTGCGCTTACAGACCACTCTCCTGGTTTCTTTTCTCCCACTCTCATGAACCACTGTTAAACTTTTTACATGCAAAACATTTCTTTCTTTCTTTCATGTCTTGTTGCAGGCTTGTGGTGTTGACTTTGAGGTGAAAGGCTACGTTGCCAATGAACCGGACAACCCAGATGAGGTCATTGAGAAGAAGTATGTATGCTCCCGGTCAAACCATTATGATTCAGTCCATTCAGAGTAAGACCAGGTGTGGACTTCTCTCTCCCCTGACGCTCTTTGCTTGTCTTTTATTCTGCTCTCAGGGACACTTGTCGCCTGATGATTCGCAAAATACAGTTTGCACCAACTACCAACAAACCTGGGCCCAAGGCTGATATCAGCAAGCAATTTATGATGACTGACAAACCTGTTCACTTGGAGGCCTCTCTTGAAAAAGAGGTATGCTAAGGATGACACACTGTATACATTTAGCATTACATAATAATTCTAATTGCTTATTTCATTTTGTTAACTTCATCAAAATTAATTGTTTTCACTCTTAGACTTATTACCACGGGGATCCAATCACTGTGAATGTAAAAGTCAACAATGAGACCAACAAGGTTGTGAAGAAAATCAAAGTCTCAGGTGAGGAGCGGGGAAAGGGTTAACTATTTAAGATTTTTCTGTTTGTGTGCAAAAAGAGGGAGGAAAGAGAGAGGAAGTGACAGGAGATATTTGAGGCGATCATTCTGACAAAGCTATTTTTCTTCTGAGCAGTGGAGCAGTCAACATCTGTGGTGCTCTACTCCTCTGACACCTACTCCAAGCCTGTCTGCGCTGAGGAGTTTGGGTGAGCCTTTCATGCTAACAAACATTAGCAAGACTGCTGTCATCTAAATATATGCATTTTGCACTAAATTCAATATCTTTCAATACCTTTTTATATAAAGTTTTTCTTACATTGTCTTATATTTTTTCCATAACATAATTATTGAGAGTAAAGGGTCGGTCATTATTATGTGAAATGCATTTTATATTTGCATTTCGGATTGAGGGAAAGTGAATTAACCCCAATTGGTGATAAACAAGTCAAACATTCATCATTAACACAGTAGCATTAACAATGTATTTTTAGTTGATAGTCACAACTTCTATTTCAATGCCATACCCAGGGAGACAATCAATGCCAACTCCACGTTTGAGAAGAGCTTCCAAATAATTCCCCTGCTGGCCAACAACAAAGAGAAGCGCGGTCTTGCAGTGGATGGACGGCTAAAAGACGAGGACACCAACCTAGCATCCACCACCTTGTAAGCCAATCATAAAGTCCAACACCAAAGAGCTTAGAGTGAGCCGTGCTGTGGCATGTTTTCATCCTCTTATCCTTGAGTGGTGGTGATATAACCTTGCATTGTACCATCTACTTGTTGTGTCTTAAGGGAAATGCTCTAACAGTGACAGGTGAACTATTCTTGTCCTCTCACAGGAGTCAAGGACAAAAGGAAATGCAGGGAATCATTATCTCCTACAAAGTCAAGGTCAACTTGATGGTGTCCAGTGGAGGGTAAGGCCTAATGCAACAAAAAAATATTTTTGCATGACATTTTCATTCTTAATGTCAAATTATGCAGATTAAAGACATGCTTTGATATTTTCTCTTTCTATCCACAGCCTTTTGGGTGGCCTAACAGCAAGGTAAGCAGTGATTTCCTGCATGCCATCTATCAGTGTTACTGATATGTCCAAATTATATTTTCATTAAAATTTGTTTCTTGTTTTTATTCTTTTCAGTGATGTCAGCATAGAGCTTCCTCTGACTCTGATGTCCCCAAAACCAGCAGGTGAGGGCATTGTTTCATACACTACTCGCCATTTAAAATCTACCTATGATCCTTCACACAGACAAAAAAAGATCGCACTGAAGTGTCTGTAACAAAACTGATTGTGTTATTTCCTCTCTATTCTCGCTCCCTTCAATGCATCATCTCATTGAGCAGAAGTGTAAGTATAACATGTGTGAGAGGCATATTACTCAGATCACTCTAGTATTTATTCCTGTCTATGTATGTGAGGAGTGTGACACCACATTGATGCTTTTCTCCTATGTGTCTGTGTATTATATGAACTGCAGCAAAGTGGAGTAGAGGCCTCTTTAGCTCAGGTGAGGTCACAACCAATGAAATACCTTTCAGGGTATTCACTTCCTCAAGGGCCACTGGATTTGTAGTTTCCATGGAAATATAGACTTAATTAAAATACTGCATTAGGTTCATACCATCTAACAAAAACAGTATGATCTGTTTATTTGCTGTATTTCTAAGACTGGTATCTACATAAAAGGCCTTTCATAATGTGTGGCAAAAGAAACATGAAAGTAATATGGTGGCCCTTGACGGAGTGCATATAGGCTGCATTAATTCATTTATTAATTAGAAGTGAAAAAGTGCAACTATGCAGTTTGTATTAATGCCTATGCTCAACACTATAAAGCTATAAAATCTGATGCAGATTACAAGATATATTGGTTTGATGCTGGACTCAGAAAAGCACCTGATGTGGTTGTTTGTTCATTCATGAACCCAGATCGGACATCAAACTTGAGTAGAGTTCCCCCGGAGGGATCAGAAGACCAGAGAAGGAAAATCATCTCACTGACAGAGAACTGAGAACACAAAGGAACTCATCACTGATGAAGAAAGGAACATAAAAGAATTACTGCACTTATCACAAACAATTTTGATTTCCTCCACCTACAATATTTATCTGTCACAGGCAGTATTGTCAGAGCTATATGACTGAAAAAACGTTCTGAGTCCCAACTCTGAGCAGCATTTCTCTGACTGAAGCCTGCCGTCATAGCTTGAAATATAAACATTTGGCCCACGTTTTTCTTTTATAAATAAAATGTTGAGTAGTATAGAATGTAGACATTTTTTTTGCATGTGGTATAAATACAGAGCTTCACTTATTGTCTTTATTGTGGTGTCATTAGGGCCATGCACTAAAATGACTAAATGTACTGCTGTGGGATGAATGCCCTGTCTGTGAGGACAACAGAAAAAAATAAACACATTGGTTCCCTAATCACTCCCTTTTCTTTTTTATTTGGTTCAGTATTTCTATGTCATTGCTTTACTCTTGGCATTTAAGATTCAAGATTCAAAACTTCACTGATATTAGCAAATGAAGTATTTCATTCCAGGAAAAGAAATCCTACTGATCAGTGCTCAAAAACAAAAGTGAAAACATCAGTGAAAAAATCACTACTTGTAATCAAAGTTCTTAATGTTTGTTTGTTTTTTTGTTTGTTTGTTTTTTTAACAGGAGCTTGCAGACCTAGTTCACAGAGTTTTACTTTTATGTCATTTGTTCCTTTTATATCATTTGTATGTCAGGGCAGTGTCACATTTCATAATTGGATAGCATCATTTGGAATAAAACACTCAATGTGAGTTCAGACATTGTTCTGAATTCACAACTATGCAGCTAAAGATGAAAACCTATATGTAAAATATCACAACATTCACCCCAAAGGCATCGTACAATATAGTATTAGGACAATCACATTATCTTCATCATCAGCCATTACAAGACATAGTCCATATGACCCTACATTCTATTGAGGAGACCAGAAAATGATGTAGACATACCTACCAAGTGATGAAAAGTTAGCTCAGATGGCCCTGAAATTGAACTGAACATTTAGTAGATTCTAATGAACCAGCAAGTTCATAATTAAAACACTCTTAGACTACACGTAGACTGCACAGACTACACGTTAGAGGCTGCAACAGGCTGCAACTTCCGTACCCAAAGTGTATGACACTGCACACAATTACACAAATATACAGCATATACTATATATTTTTATAAGATAAAAGGCAATCAGATGGTGGTAGCCTAAGTGAGAATAAGGTAAACACACAGACTCTTGTAATAGCTCAGCACAAATTCCAGTTCTTGTTCATTTCATTTTATTTTATTCATTAAAATTATTTTCCAAACACACCCTATACTCTGGCTGAAGTAACTTTACATTTGTACTTGAGTAACTCGCTTTAGAAGTTATTGTGACTCTTTATATCAGTGGTAATAGCCATAAAATCTGGAAGAGGCCAGCAGATTAGTTGCCTAGACGTAAGCGAAATGGAAATGTTGAAATAAGTGCATAAATGAAGCTGTCTATTAGTGTGATGTACCTGTGCAGTGTGTGCCCACTTCTGACCGCTTGGTTACGCTATTTCACTTCCGTGCGCACAAGGCAACAATAGCGCTACCCATTGCAAGATACACTATTTGGTCCTCTACGGTCTAGACATCATTAGCTAAGTCAGCTAGCTGTTGTTTATCTTTTGATAAAATGTCAACCACGACCGGCGGTGGAGAGTTTGGCAACCCTCTACGAAAGTTCAAGCTCGTCTTCTTAGGCGAGCAAAGTGGTAAGTTGGGAGCGACTGATTTAAGCCGTGTGCTAATTTGGTCTGGTATGAAGAATTTGTTCAAATGACTAGCTAACATTAGCTAGCGTTTCCAGCTAGCTTGGTACTGAGAAGCAGGGGACCCAGCAGGCATCTGCAGCTAGTGATGTTACGAGACGAGAGAGACGTTTCAAGTGAATTATAACTACTGAGGCAGGCCCAGAGGGATAGTGGTTCAGGCGTTTTATCCTCGCTCGTGATGCTGTGAATAACTACGTTAACTTGGCTAACGTTAGCTTACGTCGCTACATTCAAGCTAGCTAAACACCTCAGTATTCGTTGTAAAGGCCAACGTCAGTACTTAGCAAGTTTGTCAGTTGTTTGCTTTCAGAGCACAACGATGACTAACGATTTTGTGTAAAAGCTACATTGTTTAAAATTAAAGCAAGTGTACATAGATCCATGCCCTGACTGATATATGATGTATGGTACATCAGCATCACCCCACTAACGTAACTGCAGCTAAGGTTAGCAGACTAGCATTAACTTAGCTATGCTTGGTTAAAATATGCAAACAGTAACATAGACGTATGCTAGCCAGTTTTAACTTAAGTGGGGTTGCTATGAGCTAGATACAGGTACTTTCTTGGGGAATAAATGAATCATCTTTAATGTGTTGATGTAACGTTAACGGTGTGTCAGCTGTAAGCTAGTTAACTCTCTAGGTAGCCACAGCTGTTTTCTGGCTAAGCCACGTCGGCTAGTGGGTCCAGGCCAAGCTGCCTGATCCAGCCTCGGCCATTTAACGCTACTCACATGGCACCGATGCTGCCATTAATTGGACGTGATCGTATTTTATAAGTGCTTGGTTAAATTTGCGGCGACTGTCTCATCATGAAACAAATGTAAAAAGTCCAGCCATTTCCGTTGACCGAGATTTGTGGCTCCACCCTAATTGCCAGCTCAGCGCGTGGGTTCAGTAGTCCACATTGCAACGATGATGATGTGACTGTGTTACAATATCAATGAGTCATAATGCTTTTTGTGACATTACTATCTAATTATTGTGGATTTTGAATTCAAAATCTCTGTGACGAGGTTAAGGCCATGTAGATTATGTTCTATCTTTGAGTGCCAGGACACAGATCTAACCTATGTGTTTGTGTTCTTGTTTGTACAGTTGGGAAAACCTCGCTTATCACAAGGTTTATGTATGACAGTTTCGACAACACTTATCAGGTAAAATAAATACATGTATATATGTATGTATGTATGTATATATATATACACACACACACACACACACACACACACACACACACACACAGACCGATTCGATACGAATCGATACAGTGTAAGAACGATAAGATTTGATTTGATTCTACAGTTAATATTTGTTGTATATATTTTATAAAATAAAGAAACCAATTCTATGAAAGCGACAATCTTGCAGTACAGTACGATACTTTCTTTTCAAATATGTAAACGACCATATATCCCCAAGCATTGTTGCTTTATGGCACTGGCAAAAATAAAATTTAAAAAAGAACAACAAAATCACATGTATATTTTTAGACATGGACCAAAAAAAGTCTGGCAGAATCAACATAATTTGTTGGATGGGACCTCCAGAGGTAAAACACAGAAACAAACCGGGCAAACGCATGGCCAGCCAGTTGCATTTAACTTTTAATGTTTAATGTGAATTTCTTCCTCCCTCCTTACTGCTGCTGCATTCACGTACTCCTCATCAGCTCCGACATCCCACTGTGAGTTGTAAATTTAGCCTGTAGTTGAAAGTATGATACGCTATATACGATATATACATATATACATACATACATAGAGATAGATAGAGATAGATAGATAGATGTGTATATATTTAGTTCTGGAAATGCAATCTTAAGTGTGTGTTCACTATATAGTGAGAAAGTTATTTGCCCATCATAGAAATGTCACGGGTACAACGCAAACCATATAGAAATGTTATGACTACCCATAGTGTAGTAGAAACATTGTTGTGGGTAGAAATGTCATTACTACAAGGAGAAATGTTGTCACTGTGGGAAGAAATGTTATTGCCACGGGTAGAAATGTCCTCACTGTGATCACATGGTCATGGCAGATATATCATCACCAAGCATGGATAGAGGCATCATCACTGTGCTGTCACAGAAACATCACCACCTATTATAATTTCATCACTACTCACAGATATAAATATTGCTGTCACAAGTAGTAACATCATCACTGTGGTAAGAAGCATCATTGCCACTAGCGTCATCACAAATGGAGTTTAAACATAAGTTTTAGACTACATGCACTGTTCAGTGTTGAATTCAGTTCTCCACCTCTGCCTCCCATCAGCCAATCAGCTGCTTTCCTGGTCCACGCGAGCTCTCTCAGCCTATCAGAGTCTGTCCCGTTTCTGAGTTCATTCAGGCTTTCTTCTTATTCCTTTTAAGGCTCTTCCTTCTGTTTGCCCTTTCAACTCTTCTCTCAGCCGGCCAATCGGACTCTCTGCTTCCCACTCAATTGGCTCTCTTTCCTTATATACACCATATTCATTCATATGTCTCTTTCAGGTCCAATTCATTGTGTGCCCCTCCACCACCACCCATGTAAGGCTCTATGGGGGGGAACTCCTATGGCCATTCTCAAGGGATCATCCTCCTCTCATCGCCTGCCCCCAAATTTTATTCAATAAACATGTCTTTGCTCAATCTATTATTTTCATGTTCTTCCAATTTAGTATCTCCTAACTGAAAAAGTAATGCTGTCAGTGCTAATGGGCAGACAAGACACTGTCACTGTCACAGGCAAACATGGAGGGGACATGTCATCACCATGACAAGAAATATTGCCGCTATGGGTAGAAACATCATTGTGGTGGGTAGAAACATTGTAAGCACAGGAGGTAACACAGAAATGGCATCACCATAATCACATTAATGCTAGTGCATATGAGTTCATAATGTGTTAAGTGTAGAAATAGAGAGAGAAGGGTTTATAAGTTTATAAGTGAAATAAAATCCAACAAAATCAAGAAATAGCTAGACTCAGCAGAGGCTGTGGCCACACAAGTGCCAGGAAAGTGAGGTTTGTTCATAGTAATAAACTTAGCACAGGATTTATTAAATATAGCAAATGTGAAATATTGTTGAAGTAAGATATCCATAAAACAGGGAAATCAGCATAGGTGCACTGGGCAGAATCACAGCCGGAATACTGACAAGTTGGGCCACTCCCGGAATTAAAAAACAAACAAATTAATAAGCGCTGGGCTTGGGCCAGTGTGGTTCTAATTGGGTAGGGTTTTAATCTTTGAGCCAATTAGAAACTCCAGCACCTCTGTCATTTTGGGAAATCTGTGTGCTTGTTTGGAGTGCACTCTGCTATTGCCCAATTTGTTTGTATAGACCAATTAATTTAGAGCGAACGGCCCTGATGACTGCCGCCACCAGACATGAACAGCACTCACTGCAGAGTTTTCAGCACTATGCACAATCAATATTTTACCCAGTGTAGAGGCAGGCATCCATCTGGTGCCTTCACAACATTGGACATTAAACTTCCAACAACCAGTGTAATCATACTGTGCTTGTTTACCCATTGCATTTATTATGACAGAACAATGTTTTACACTGAATGTTCAATTGTGTTTAAATAATATAAGTTGGCAATGCTGCATTAAAGTGTATGTTGGATGTACTTTGCGAAACAGGGCACATGACTTGAACATTGTTATGCTTTTTGGTTGGAAATGAAAACCCTAATGGTGAGGAAAGTCCACGCTCATGTTTTTCAGGTAAAAGGTTGATTTATTTGCCAGATGTTTTGGGGCTTCATCGGGTGTGTGAAAATACAAGAAATAACCACCCCTTTGGGCAAAATACACTTTGTCCAACTTACCCAGAGTGAGACAAGATGTTTGATACAATTCTCATGCTCTGTGTGTCCACTGCCTTGGTTGCTGTAGATTGCATTTTTTCATTTAAGTCTGTTTTGTCATTGGAAGTGAACCACTTGCTTTCCCCCAAACTGCATTTTGGGATGCATGCCCAATATGCATTATGTAATGGGATATGGAGGGAGGCTCTGTTTAAACGTGATATTTGTCTGTGTTTGTCTGTTTGCCTCAGAATCTCCTTCTGCTCATGGTCAGTGAGCAGGCTGGTACAAGTTCTGTAACCTCGATGAACTTTACCTTAACATACACACAACCTAGTCTGGATTTTGATAATGAAGGCATGACAAAAAATGCTTAATTAAAACTATGATATGACTCCGTTTACTCTATATAGATACAATACAAACACTGCCACATTTGAGACTCTTTGGCTCCACCAAATACAGCAAATTGGTAGAAAAATTGTGTCTTTATTCAGAGTGGAATAACTAAATCCTGTCCCCCAATGTAATATGCTTCACAATCAGCTTGAAATAACAGGTGCAGGGCAGCTGTCTCCTCTCAACACAATTCCTCTGACCAAGTCAAGACTAATCTCATTCCGATTCAATACTGAGTACTCCCTTTTCTATGGCAGCTTAAAACTTAATAATTTCACTGCCTGATAGCATAGTAAAGAAGCTTATTTTGGAAGTATGAGGAAATGTGTGAAATCCTGCCTGTGATTAAAGCCAGGTGATTTGAAGAGGAATATTCAACATGCCAGTGCAATTTCAGAGAATCAGGCTTCCCAAGAGTATCATGCGAGGGGGAACTGAAAAAATAATATGAAATGAATAAGACATCAGCTGTTTTTTTGTTCTGCTTTAGGAACGCTTTTAACATATGGATTTTACCTCACCTTAATCCTCTGCAGAAGTTAGCAGGCTCATCGGCTTAATGCTATGTCTGAGATATGACAGAGAAAATTACTGTCTGACAATAGTTACCTGATATGTATTGTGCCTGCAATTACAGACTACACACATGCTGCTGCTCTTTCACAACACACAAGGTATGATAATCAGTCAGGATGTCACCGAACACGCAGTCATTTGAAGTTCTCACCAATGCAATCACATCAAAGGACTCAAATGACAAAAGCTAAGGTTGTCAACTAGGGCTCAACCAATATGGGTTTTTGCAGGCTAATACTGAGACCAGTATTTCCGGACTGAAACTGGCAACAGGTGAGATTTTGTGCCTATATTCATCATCTTTAAATTTGATGATCTTCATTTAAAAAATAAATAAATAAATAAATAATCATAACCATAGTCATAACAATAAATTTTAAAAAGTGTTTCCTCTATAACTTCTCTTAACAAAACTCTCTATTGAAACCGAAGACACGAATGCTACATATTGTGTGGAAACTGATCAAATTGTCTCCTTAGTATTATTTCAGGACAATGGCTCCCAATGCGCAACCAGTGTAGTATTGATAAATTCCAAAATAAAAGTGTAGTCAATCAAACTGCATTCTATCCATCATATGAGATGTGAACAACACTGACCGGCTGATATTGGATTTTTAATAAAAGGCAATACTCGCAAACCAATATAATAAAGGAATAACCCCAAAAGGACCTTGTATCATCTGAAAGTCCTACTTAAGTCCTCTGCTTCATGCTTTCACTGTGTTTGATGGTGACAAAGGAAGGGTAGATCTGTTATGGTGATTCCAGGTGACCTAAGACCCAACGTTTTATCTGGAGGACAGGGCAGCGCACATGAGCAGAGCAGCTGATAATTCGGGCAGACTGTGTATGTGGGGGTAGGATGTTGACATTGAAGAGCAAGATTCCACAGCAAGGTGAACCGATAGGCTCTGAGCCATGGGGCATACACACTGTTATCAGTGTTAAAGGAAGACTTTAATCAACACTATAATGTGCTCCACACTGCAGGTCGGACTGCCTCTACCCACCGCCATGAATCTCGCTCTTTCATCAAAGCCCTTTTATCTCTGCTGATTCACAGGGTGATAGGTCTGAATGCTTTTTCTCCTCCTCCCCAGTCGCCTCTCGTGCTCTCATGGTACTTTATTGAATTCATGTCAAGGTTTACGTCAACAACCATGGTTGACATGAACGCCAATGGATCTTCAAAAATATAAACCAGCAAGCCCTTTAATCAACAGCCTTTTCTTTGTCATTTCAGGGAACATTATCTGCACGCTACATTGATTGAAATTTTCAAAGCCGTCAAAATAAGCTGTTGTAATTGAACTTCAACCAAAAAAAAGAAAAAAAAAGAAAAAAAAAGAGAGAAATCAATAGCAGGGGATCTACCGTCACTGTGTTACCCTCCATGCATACTAATTTCCCACTGGGAAATGCTTCAGCCAAAAACCAGTCATGCTTTGACCTTGTACAGAGGAGGTGAGCAGTAGGAAAACAGCTCGCCATATGATGCTAGGAGCCAAGGATTTGTACAGTATATACCTGCTGTTGCATAGAGACAGAGAGGAAGACAGAGGTGTGCATCCCCACACAGTAAACAGACGGTCTAGCTTATGAAAACAGACAGGCTCATCAAATGCTGACAGTATTTCTAAATTCATCAGGGGTTAATGGTCTGAGAGAGACATTACCTTAATGTTATTAAAACTGCCATTCACATTGTGAGATGGCATCACTGAGGGAAATACATCAACAGCAAACCGTCAGCCATTTTGTTGGTCTCTGCCTCCTCTTCATCTGAGGTTAAAGGTTGTGAAGTTGGACTTGCAAGGTTTCTTCTACATTTTTTATGGGTGTGTGGTTAGTATGTATGTATATTGGTGCAGGTGCACATAAGCACATATTTCTATCCATGGATCACACTAGCAAACGTAGCCTGAATAGTCTCAACATGTTACTAAAATTAATTTACATTTGCCTCTTGCATCTTGAGTCTAAACATGATCCGTTTTAAAAATCTTGGAGATGTTTACCACATATTGTGTAAAAAGAGATAGTAGTTTCACCTTTGTCTGAGTATGAGAATATTCAGCACACCCCTCTGCCCAAATACTGAGTTACAGGTGAATAAGTTCATTTGGGTACAAAGGCAGAGAAAATGCAGCCAAAATACCACTTCCACCGTTACTTGTAACGGCTCACTCTGCTGAAAGGGGCTGTGGCTTTGGCCGGAGCACTGGGAAAGGAGCTAAATATTGCTCAAAATTTTAACTGTTTTTACTGCGAGGTCCGCGACCTCAATGTCAAATGATTACTTGTAATAATAATTTTCAGTCATCACTTAATGAGGGACGAGATGAGGAAGAGGAACCTGCTGCTGCTGAAACTGAGCTGGATTCATGTCTGTCTGACTGCCTTCAATCTTTACAACTGCTGACATTAGCTTGAACTGTTCTTACACTGTGTTAGCTGAGAACTGTGCTCACCTTTCTTTTGAAAGAAATTAGTCAGGAGTTGTCTCCCCTCTCCTTGCTTTCTTTCCCTTTCTGCTTTTTCTTTTCTTTTAAGGCTCCCTGGTTTTGCCTTCTTGGGGAAGACATGTCTCTACTCTACCTGATCAGCAGCCACTCCTCTCGTTAGGCTGGATTAGAGACGCATCCTCGCACACCTGCAGCTGCAGGGGCGGACTGAACCGTTATGTATTGTGAGGGGTGAGAGGGGCCTCAGAGAGCCTCCTGTATTTTTTTACACAGAGTAAAGTCTCTCATCCGATTTAGTCAGCCAATTTTAAGTTAGTTATGACACTAATTAGCTAGAAATAAAAAAAAAATTGAATAAAAACAACCTTTTTATTTCAGGCGTTTCGGGGCCCCCTTCCCCATTGAGTCCCTGGGTAATCAGTCCCACTTTTTCCCCCACTACGATGCCCCTGCTTACAGCAACTCCGAAGCTGTCTTATTTACACAATTTATCATGTGTATTTGAAATACACATCTCGGAAATGTTTTTAAAAACGAGAGTTGAATGGTAGGAACCATAACCGCTGAGCACATTTGTTCCCACCATCTACAGTTCCTACAATCTAACTTCTCTTAAAACATTTTATTTTTATTTATTTATTTATTTATTTTTGTTTCAAGATGTGTATTTCACATCACAGGCTAATGACTCCAGTAGACTTCAAGTCCTTATGCTAAGCTACATAAAATGTTACCCATAGGAACGGAACTATGGAGTTAATTTTGGGTCATATGTTTTGTACTTGAAGAAATACAAATTGAAACTGAAATCTCAATTTTTGATCTTGAATTCTGAGAAAACACATCAACGTATTCAAAATAAAAACAAGTGCACACTCTTTTTTTCCAAGTTAAATATAATTATGATCGACTCTGCTAATTATTTCAAATAAATTATTTATTTTCATTTTTCACTTTCATATGTTTTGATATTTGGGATCCCATTTTTCTCAGTTTCATGCTTTATCTTTTCAGATTCAGAGCTTATTTTTTACAGTTTCAATTCTCTTTTTTACAGTTTCAGATCTTGCCTTTCCAGTTTCAGTTTCAGATCTTGCTTTTTCAGTTTCAGACTTCTGACCGTGATCTAGCGTGGGGGGCGTGGCATCATGACAGACAGCTTAATAAAAAAGGCTGCAGACCTCTCCTATCATGTTG
>OMLF01012925.1:0-14048 GCA_900302615.1 Holocentrus rufus | reverse complement strand
GCTATCAAAAACAAACTTAATCCACTGCGCTCTTGGTTCCTCTGAGGCTGGGCTGATGTAGTGATTTGTGTCTGTCTGTGCAGCCAACAACAGAGCAGCTGTAGTGCCTATAGCTCTTAGCTGCAACATAATGCTAATGGTTAGCTGGCGCTAGCCAGAAAAAAACATGTCGGACCTTCCCGAAGGCAGTTTTCAAGCCGGGGTGTAGATACCCAAAGGAGGGGGCGGGGTTATGCAAAAATCCCCGCTTCTTACGTAAGAGTCGGGGGAAAATCAGAACAGCTGTTTCAGCCCATGCTATCTGAGCTAGGCGGCTAACTCAGCAATGACTGGGTTGTTGTTTCTCAGACTTTGAGGGTTAGTAGGCACGGCGAATACCCCAATATATATGCCCAAACAGCGAAAAAGTGGGTTTTGCATAATATGTCCCCTTTAGGATGTCTTTCAAGCCTTGCTCTTCCTGTGTCACTCAGATGCCTCTGCCTGACTTTCACAATTCCTGCTTTTTCTGACTCGGCCGACAGTACCTAGGAGAAGCCGATCCCTGCCCTGCCTGTCTCACAGGAGCGCGAGCAGCGGAAGGCCTTCACCGACTCCGTCCGGGTGCAGCGGTCCATTCTCAGCCCTGAAATGAGTACGATGATGAAGACGACCGCTGGGTGTATGAGGAGGAGGATCCAGTGGCGCTTTTCCGCGAAGCAGAACCAGAGTCGGAGCCCCCGGTTACTCACTGTTACCCCCTGGACGACCTCCACGACCTTTTCGCCTTGGCCGCCACGAGGATGGGTACTCCTCTGCCTCCTGCACCTCCTCCTGCTGGCATTAGCAACGACTTCACCATCGGCCTCCAACATTCTGGCAGGCTCTTTGGACAAGCTCACGCATGAGAGGGCCGAGTTATCAGAGGCGGGGATTTCTGAGGTCCAGACGACTGCTGCCGCCCTCCTCCACATGTCCCAAGCTTTCGCTGTCAATGGTGGTCACTCCAGGTGCGCTGCCCACGTCGGCTACAGGCACCCCTGGCTGGGCCTGTTGACCTTGGAAGAGCGTGAACAGCGCCATCTTCTCAACGCGCCTCTTTCCAGGGAGTCCCTCTTCAGCCCAGACATCCAGGCCATGATTGACCGCCTGTAATCTGCCCAAAAGGCGTCTGAGCAGTTGGGCTCCCATCTTCGCCCTCAACCACCTCCTCGTCAGCAGCAGCAACAGCAGCACCAGCAGCCGGGGCAGCATCGACGCAGGCTTTGACCCCCTACCAGGCACTGTTTTCCCCAATGGGACCTTCAGACCGTTCTGGACGGCCTTTCGAGCCGTTGGATCAGGTTTCTTTGGAGCTCTTATCCATCAAGCCTGCACTCCTACTAGCCCTGGCGTCTGCCAAGAGAGCAAGGGACTTGTGTGCCTTGTCAGTGCATCCTTCCTGCATGTTTGTCAGCAACAATAAGGGAATGGTGGAACTGCGCCCCAGTCCTTCATTCCAACCCAAGGTTATCACTTCCTCATTCAGATCGAGGGTAATTCGACTACATGCTTTTTTCCCCTCTCCTCACACAGACTCAGAGCAGGAGTGCCTTCACACTTTGTGCCCTGTACGAGCACTCTTACGTGGCACGCATGACTACCTTCAGGAAGTCAGACAGACTGCTCGTCTGCCATGGAGGGCGGACTCAGGGGGCCCCTTTGCTCAGTGCCTTGCTCATTGGATTTGCGATGCGATTTGCAGGAGCTACGAGGCTGTACGTCGCCCCACTCCTGTAGGCTTCGGGGCGCACTCCACTCAGAGCATCTCTTCTTCTATGGCACTTTTCTGGGGTGTGTCAGTGGAGGACATCTGCTCGGCTGCTTCCTGGTCGTCCACCTCTACCTTCATTCAGTCATATCTCAGAGACATGACTGCCAATCTGATATCTCACTCAGTTCTTGGTGTTTCATCTGGTGGCACCCCTTCTGCATCAGACAACTATTCAAGGCTAGTTTTTTAATTGGTTATGTATGGTATGGTTCGAGACACTTAGGCAGTCGGTGCTCAACCATGTATTTTATTTTCGTGTTGTATTCGGCTGGTGTCGGACTACTGTCAGTTCAGGTCCAGCTGGGAGGAAACCCATCCCTAACGGCCTTCGATTTAGGTGTTTACCAATAGCGAAGTCCGTTAGAGGGCTGAAGCAAGTACGACATAGAAATAGTAGTTACCTGGATGTAACTCCAGTTCTATGAGTACATGCGAAGCCCTCTAACTTCTTGCCCAGCTGGCCCCCCTTTTTCATTGCTGAGTTTTCAAAGGGAGACGAGCAGTGGAGACGCGGGGGTTTTATGGGGGGTGGGTTCTATGTGGATCCTACCTCCTGATTGGGCGGTGAGTAGATCATTTTTTCTCAGGTGCAGAGGCAGAGCCTCGCTAAGGTAAACCAATAGTGAAGCCCGTTAGAAGGCTTCGCAAGTACTCATAGAACTGGAGTTACATCCAGGTAACTACTATTTTCTGTTTACCTTCAGCTCAGAAAACTAGGGGCCAATTTCCAACTCAGTTTTCCCAGGGTTACCCAAAACCCCAACTCTAACAGTAACCAAAGTTGTTTTAGTGCAGTGATAGGTTATGTGGCCAACAATGCACAGGTATACAACGAATTATTGCTTTCTGTTGTTCATTGGGTTATTGGATGCTGCTCTGGGTTTTGGACTGGAAGGTCTGGTAAAATTGAATGAAATCCATGTCAGTTTCAAAAATTTGTATCTAACTCTCCTGCAAGACGAACTGGGTCCTCTGAGTGAAAAATATGTTTACATCAATCAAAACAGCACAAATATATATTCTTTAGGTAATCCTTTATTTTTCCTAACTTGAGCTGGTAGCTGGCAACACCAGCTGGCAACTGGTGACCAACTACTATTCTTACCTGCTACCAGCTCAGATTATTTAAAATTTATTATTATTATTATTATTAGATTATTTTTGACATTTCTGCTTTATATGACAGCAATAGTGGAGATAGACAGGAAAGACGAGGAAAAGATAGGGGATGACATGCATGTTCGATTCCTACGCGGTGATAATACGTGGTATGTGCTCTACACAGTGAGCTACCGAGCACTTATTCTTTCATTCTTCCATTTCACCATCTGACCATCTAACCAGCATGGCCATGCTGGTGTAACTGGTGGTGATGGCGGTGAAGATAGTGATGAAAGAATAAGAAGAGCGCATGTATTACCAGCTGGTACCAGCTACAGAAACCTAGCTCGAACTGGCCAAGCTGGTTCCCAGCTGGTAGCTGATAAGAATAGGAGCTGGGGGCTATGGTGTCAGCTACCAGCAGATGTTAACAGCTACCAGCTCAAGTTTGATTTTCCTCCAGGGTTAAAGGAGTTCCAAACAGTGGTAAGAGGTAAAAATAATGTAAGGTCTAATGTAAGGTCTGTAAACTGCACACAGGATGCTAATGTTGACCTGAAGACAAGGCAAGACAAAAGGCCAAAGATCTAATATTGGTGAGTCCAGCGTTCTCTAGTCAGAGTGCTTGCTCACTGCTGTAGAAGACAGTTTGTATTTCACTCCTCAGTTTCTGATTCACCATGTCCTGTACGGAGAGGAGCGATCATACTCATATCAGAATTTCATTGGGGGAATCTTTAGTGTCTCAGCCTGTGGGGATTTCAACTGTAAAGTGGTACAATGTAATGTAATATCTTTCCACATATTTCTGACTTATTTTTTCTTTTCTTTTTTTTTTTGGCATTTCTGCTTTATTTCACAGTGACAGTAGAGACAGACAGGAAAGACGGGGAGAATGAGTGGATGACATGCAGCAAAGAGCACAGATCAGGATTGAACCCACACCGCTGCAGTTATGTGGTACACGCTCTACATGGTGACCCATCGGAGCACCGCAAGACTAAAAGTTGATGAAAAACTTGAGTGACCTGTGGTGGTTTACGATAACACAATCAAATTAAAGTTAAGGTGTTATTGAAATCACTCAAAATCAAACCAAGAGCAGGGAAGCAAATGAGAGCCACCAGTGGATTGCTGTGGTCTGATTGGGAATTTCAAAAGGAGCTATCACACGATGAATGTTTCAAGTTGTTTTCACTTAATCCTACTCCGAGGTCACAGACACAGTCTTTATGATTACAGCCTGTAAAGGACCTTTCATGACCTTTCTTGAATTTTTCCTGTAGTGGGTATGTGTTTTATTTTCAGTCCTAAAGAACAACACTTAGGTGGTCAGGTGTTTGTGCGCCATTGTTTGGTGCCAGAGTTTGAATAGCATTGCTTTGAAATTATTAATCAAAACCATACTAAAGGAGCAAATTACCAAACTGCTCCAAACTTGCTACATATCAATTAAACGTTCCTATACTCTATTTTTTCTTCAGTTTAGAGCAGCGGTTCTCAAACTGGGACTTAGGACCCCCCGGGGCGTCACAAGATGATTCTGTGGGGGTCGCATGATGATTATGACATAGGAAAACATTTATTTTTACTGCACAAAAGTATTATCAGGTATATTCTTTCATATCTTTAGAGGCTTTGCAGCTGCATTACAAGTCTATACAACCTGAAAATTGAGCTTCTCCAGTTGGACTGATCACTGCTCTTCATACAGAACCTGTGAGAGGGGTTGTGAGTGGGCCTCGTCTCATTTTAAGTTTGAGTGAGAACCACTGGTTTAGAGGTCAGGAATAAATTACTGCGGCTGATGGCATTTTCATACTTTTTGCTGGCAGATTGTTCGACCAGTGGAAAGGAATGTTCTGTTAATTAGTTTATACAGGGCAGCGGGGAGACTCAATCACAGGACATCAAAAATTCAGGTGGAGACAGCCAAAGAACTTGTAACTTGTAAGAACTTCACCAGACAATGACAAGCTGGGTGACTCCCTGCATAAAAATGTGGCCAATGTGCATAGCTTACCATAATGTCTCAGAAAGACTTTTTCAGGAAATGCAATGTATCAAATGAACAGGGCTACAGGATAATTACATCAAAGCACACACACACACACACACACACACACACACGCAACCACTCTTATACCATCCACCCTGGTGACAGTGCAGTATAATAGAAGTTGAAATGGTGTTCCATCAGATAAGAGTCCCCAATAACACACAGTGGACTAAACTGACAGCTCTGCCTTCAACACGCGACCTCAGAGAGACTGCTGTAATATGATACAAAGGCTTGCAGTAACACTCACACATGCACGTGCACACAACATACTGTGCTCAATAAAAAACAGGCTTGCAGCGCTTCCCAGGCAATAAAAGTACTAAGAAACAAAAGCATAATGAGATTCAATAAAAATGTCAGACATGAATTAAATACATATATTCAAAAGCAACAAAACACAGCAGGATTAGACAAAAAAGAAACCAGATACATTAAAGTCTGTCTATAAAACTATTCAATCTGTCAAATCTTAAAGGAACAATCAGTATCTTCTACCGTATCATATCATCTACTGGCAACCAGTAGAACAACAACAGGCAACCATATCTCCTTCTTCACGTCTCAGCCTCGATCCAAGCTTCTAGCTTCTTGAAACTATTTATTTTTAAACCAATTATTGGTCAAGTGTCTGCATATATGTATTCTGCCATCAAGGAGAAAACACAAAATAATTACAGTTTAAGATCTAATGATTTGTTTTGGAGCTGTCAATCCCCAGGTCCTGCGCTGAGATGGGTAATAAATCCTTTATGGTGTTAGGCCCCCATTAACTGTAATAGGCTGCAAAATTATCTAAAAATTAAGACTCTCATTTCAACAAATGAATTTAAGGCCACTGTGAAAGATTTGGTGTATGGTTCAATTTGTCTCCATTCTTGCATTATCATTACAGCCTCTACTTTATATTAATGTACTCATTGCTGCTGTCTTGGCAAGGTCTCCCTTGCAAAAGAGAGGTTAAATAAATATAGAAATAAGTATCTTGAATTATTTGCTAGCTAGTTTTGCTAACTTGTTAAAATATACAGAATACAATACCAAAGTAGTAAAAAATTCATGATGTCAGTTCAAAACTTTGTAGCTGCAGATCAATATAATCTGACCCATCCATAATGGTCAGAATAGAGTATCACAAACCTAACAGTGTGAGCAAATGGTACAGCAATGGTGCAGTTGCATCAGTGTTTGTTAATTAATTGTCCAGTATCCTCACACCATTCATCATGGTGTGGTATGACTGCAGAGAGCTGTCCAAATGGCTGAGAAGCTAGCTGCCTGCCAGCTGCCTTACATCACCTGCAAAATACCATTATCTAAGATAAAAGTCTTAGTATTAGAGAGACTTCACATAAAACCAGCCAGACATCATTCAGAAACATCCTTGATGATCATCATTAGGTTCAAGGGCTAACACCAATCAGACTAATAAATTGGGCCAATGAAACAGTCAGCATGGTTTGGATGGTGTGGAAGAAAGTATTCTCCCCCTTTCCCTCCATCTGAATCTGCACCTGTCCACCCTCCTACTGCTTTCCATTGTTGCCATTTGAATTTCCCTCTTCCAAACCCCCAGAGGTCATTCATTGGTTCTCCCCCTTATCCACCTCTACTGTACCCAATCATCATAAACTCTCTACTGTGTGGGACAGCCTACTTTGTCAGGTATAAATTGGTTTACCATTGATATCAATTGGTTTTCTATTATTATTGTCATTAAAGTCTATTTTGATATAAACAATTGGTTTTGTCGATCGGTTCCACGACAGTGGGAATATAGTGACTGCAGCGTATATTCCTATAATAGTTGATACATTGTGTCACATCATCTCCCTCATCAACTAATTCAGCAAATACCATATGTACAGTAGGTGTAGTTTACTGGGATCACAGAACAAAGATACATATTTGAGAACACAGACATATACATACATTCACCCACTCTAGAATCGGCCACACACACACACAAATGTACCCACACACTCAGACAAACACAGAGGTGGTATCCAGTCCACTGGCCCGAGAGCACAAAGGTACTGGCCTCGCCACACCATGCAGTAGGCCTAACCAGTCAAACAGGCAGAATTTAGGCCAGCTCCCAAGCCAAAATGAAAATATAGATGATGAGGAGAAGAGGGAGAGCGAGAAAAGAAAGAAAGTCATTCACTGTCTTCCAGATTCAGCGGTTGTCATAGCGACGGGGACGCATTGGTCATGTCATCATCGCGTGCCTGTGTTTACACTGGGGAGGCAGCATGCTGTAGCCTCAGCAGCTCCTGAAGTTCAGGAATCCTCTACAGTTTTCCATCGATGTAGAGCTTATCAGTGAGCAGACGAGTGTTCATTCTGCTTTTCCTCGCCTCCGCCATCATCGGGTGGAGCAGCCTCCGTCTGCTCATGATCTCTGATGGGAACTGATCACTGATGGAGTAGTTGGATCCCTTCAGCTCTTTGCCCTTCAACATGACGGCGGTGTCTTTTTGAAGTTCAGCTGTCAAATGTTTGAGGTTATTCACTTCAGTCCTAAGTGACTCGTTGTCAGCCTTTAGTACCTCGATCAGTGAGTTGTTAAATTCCACAGAGTGCTTCAGTTCTTTTACATCTGTTGTCAACTGCTCAAGCAGGTCAAGCTTCATGAGTTGGCGTTTTATGGATGTTATGGTCTCACCGATGTCACACGATGAAGTTTCACCCATTCCGTTTGAGCTCGGCTCAATGCTAGCTTGTTTTTGGTTGCAGGTTTGTTGTTAGGCATAAGTCTTTAATAGTATGATGCGTCAATTTAGGCTTCCAAGTCCTCAATCGTCTTATCAACAGGCAAAACTTTTGGCACGGTTTTGGCATGGAGTACAGCTCAGCACTTCATGCACTCAGCCATCTTCAGGATCTTCATATCAGGATCACTTGATTCTAGTATCAATATATGGTTTTGAAAATACCATGTGATGGTCACCGACAACAGAAGCAGATACTGTCCTCCTCGAACAGGCAAGCAATGTAACCTAGATAACATGGGGTTTTATCCCACAGTAATTGCTCCCGTGATTTACATGAACTACACACTTTTCTTGCAAGGAAGAAAAGTGTTGTGGGGTCTTCCATTTATTTCGGTGGCCTAGCAGCAGAGTGTGATTTGCGTGTGTGTGCCCTGCTCTCTCTGCGCGGTTTGCAGCGGCAAGCACACCTGTGCCCCTTAACCTGCTGAGACCGAGAAGACAACCCAGGTGCCATTAATGGCAGCTAACAGGAATAGTAGCATCTGTTCTACCAATGAAAGCCTTCAATGCTGTTGCTTGTTCTTTTTTTATCTCAGAGAGAGTCAGTCTCTCCTAAAACCAGTTCTGTTGCTTTATCAATGGAGACATCTGCTTGTGTAGCCATGTTTGTTGTTTTTTATCAGAGACGTTTAGAATCTAGTCTAGAATATTGTCTGGACAGACAATATTGAGGGACATTAGACAGAAAGCGAATTTAAATGTGAAACATGAACGCGTGAGATTTCTGTATAGTGTCTCGGCTAGTATGAAAAGTGCTACATAAATCAATTTTGACTGATAAACTGATTTACTCAACTCATCTACAAGACTACTTACAGAAGTTGGTGAAGTACTCTCAATACATTTTGGCAACATACTAGGAAACTAGGCCAATAGAACACCAAGTGACATGAAGAGGAACCTATATATATTTATGATGGTTATGATGTGCACACCTGAGGTTTTCACTTAAAAAGGCAGAAAAAAAGTAATACTCTGTAATGACAACTGCATGTCTAGCTATACATTCTCTGTCTCCTTTTTTTCACACACATACCTTGCAGGTGATGTCCAGGCCATATGAATTTTCTCCTCTGCTAGATGCTCCACCCATCTTCTCCACCCGACTGATGGCACCCAGAGGAACATTCAGTGTCACTGCTGAATCCTAACAAAGACAAACAGACACACACACAGTGCCGTCAGGCCCTCACACAAACACACTCCTGCACAAATAATATGATGCACACAACTTAATTTGTATATCAGGACCAGTGTAGTGCTACTGTGATCACAAATGGCTTCCTATATAAACTCATAATAACATTATAGATACTAACAAAACTTGTCAGAACAGCAATTCAGGAATACCAAACTATAGCTTTATTAAATCAGAGTTTGGATGTAGTAAGTCAAAGGTAACCAGACTTGTGCAGTATAAACTTGAGGATGTTTCACTACTCATCTGATAAACTTCCTCAGATCATTTGTGGTGGGGAGTTCCTCAACATACACCAAAATGCTTTTGCCAGTGAAAGGGGTAAAAAACAAAAACAAAAAAAAACTTTTAAGGGAGTGAGCTTCTGAAACAGGCTTCAGAAATACTGCTGCAAGCTACACAGGTACCATATGTTATTCACCAGAAAACAAAAAATCTTTTTTTTTTTTTTTTTACATCATTATATGGTAAAAAATTTAGTAATAACAGACCAAAGTAGTAGCACACAATTTTAAGACACTGCAACCAGCCAAAAGGGAGGATGAAACTGTTACAACACTGGAATGTTTCACTCATGCCCCTGCATGTGTGCATGGTGTGTGTGTGTGTGTGTGTGTGTGTGTGTGTGTATGAACGTGAGAGGTTGTTAAATGTTATTTAGTGCAGCTCCTCGTAGATCGGTTCACTTCCATTTGTTTGAGACACACACGCAATCCCAATCATTCCAAATACCCCCACATGTAAATTTGATGTGACATACAGCATCTGAACTCTTGAAGTAGAGTCTGTAGTTGGTGATGAATACTTTGCCTTTCAGAGCGCCACTGAACGGACAGATGTAGATGATGTCCTTATCTGGGAAAAGAATAAGAAAGACAGACTGTCTGAATGCAATCACCAAAGATGGAGTTCTTCCTAAATAGACACAGCTAGCTCAGATCAGACTCATTTTCTCACTTAACTTCTCAGAGCTAGGTCTCAATAACATTGTTGGAGAACACTGTATTTAGAATAAAGAAATCATCACAGATGCAGCAAAAGAAGGAGAAAAGGAGAAAAAAGATGAGAAACAAAGGTAATCTATATCTGCTACTTTAACACTGTTCAGATGATAGAGTAAAGGGGGTAAAGGGAAATTAAGAAACACAGATGCAAAGGCAGTGAGAGTGGTATGATTTAAGTGTATACTCTAGATCATAGATCATAAGATCATAAGATATTCACAGTCTACACCACTTCTCCCAAGAAAGACCTACCTGACACCAGCTGTTTATGAAAGCATGAACTTACTATAAACTAAGGAGCTATTGTGTTATATCAATTGGTGAGATACAGTGGTGATGGGTTGATTTATATATCAAATGTGCATTTGAACAAACAAAATCTAAATCTTTACCCTAACCCTCAATCATCATATGGGGAATAACTCAAAGGAACACTCCAATGTTTTGGGCAAAATCCCCTTTTTCCTACTTACCCAGACAGAGACAAGATGTTCAATACCATTTGCACTTCTGCATGTCAACTGCTTCAGTTCCTATAGGTAGCATTTTGTGCTAGCTTAGGTTGTGTTAGGTTTTGTTTTGTTTTTTGCTTTTTACCGTTTCAGAAGTTATAATGGGTGTGAATTGCGCCAAGCTAATCCACGCAATACACACTAATGGAGTCAGCCTTTTTTCAAAATAAATTGTTTTTTTCCATTTAGACCCCCAAAATTCAAACAAACACATATTTAAAATTTTAACGTTAAAATAATAATAATGCTAATATTAAAATTAAAAAAAAAATTGAAGTGATATGACTCATAGTTTTGAAGCAATTAACTTTTTTGTTTGCAGGGAGTTCTTTCAGCCCTATTACATCCATTCATTTTCAGCATTTTTCAGGCATTGGGCTGAATGTTTAAACTCAGCTTTTATCGATGTCTTCCTACTCTTTCATGCCGTAAGCTAGAAAGAAGGGCAAACACAGGTGTTACTAATTACATTAATTCAGGTTCCCTGTCCAGTGAGCCAGCATGAACAACAGCAGGGCTCTGGCTCTGTTACAACAGGTCCTTCATTCATTTGACTGGTAACCCTGTGTTTAACCTGGCTGCTGCTGTGTCAAAGGTCTCAAGGTCACCAGTTATGGAACTTCACCTTTTTATTCAGCTTTTTAACACTTTTAGTACTTTTGGAGATATTGCAGTTAAGCTTTTATAGTATAGTACTTATTTCAACTCTGTATTCAAACATATTGTGGAATACTGAGCTCTGAGCACAGAGACAGAGAGCAATCCTGATATTTAACACACTGCCGCAGCTCCCACAGTTTTAATGGTACAGACATATAATACCCCTCAAAGTGTTCAACTATGTCTTTAACTATTGATAAAAATATCTGACTGATACCATTTACAGTATGTGTTCTATTTGTCCAACTGACACAATTTTCAGTTCATCTCGGCTTTCAGTCATATTTCAACTCTCACTGCTTTTACTTTTATAGCACACTTTCAGCTAGAAACATCATAACACTTTTAAAATGTAGCTTACTTAGTACATTAAGAGCATGGTTCAACTTCTTGATATCTTTTATACTTTTTAAGTTATTAAAGTTTCAACAACTGCTTGAACTTCTTAGGATACAGTTTCAGCTACTTTACTACTTTCAACTGCTGGTTCAACTCTTTAAAGGACTGGTTCAACTATATTAAAAGTACTCCTTTAAACATTTCAACTATACTTTCTCAACCTAAAGCAAGTACACAAATTTTCTTCAGAAAATGTTGCCTTTTATAGTCTAAAAAAAAAAATCAAAGATGTCTATTTCATTAACGTGTAATACACATTCACTGTGTACATAAGAAAGCTGTAAGGCTTATTTTTCAATGGAGCTGGGCTAATGACTCCCATAGACCTCAAGTCTTTAAGCTAAGCTAACATGAAATGCTACACATCGGAACCCAAGCCGCGGACACACAGAGGTTCGATACAAAAAGGCATTGAACATCTTGTCTCAGTCTGCGTAAGTTGGAAAAAAGGCATTACTCAAACATTTTGGGAAAAACACTCTTTTCCAACTTTGGAAAAAGTAAAAAGGGTATTTTGCCCAAAACATTGGCCTTGCTATTATGCCTAAAACTTTGGAGTATTCCTTTAAGCAGCACCTCTGCCTCCACTGTCAAGTGCAGGAGAGGACAATACCTACACCAAGGATCTGAAGACAAAACTCTGCCTTAAGACTTAGACTGTAGGTCTGAGTTTGTATGGGGACAACCTGAGACAACGTCGGTCAGCAGATAAGGCACTCATTTCGCCTACATACTAATCAGAAACAATAGCCAGGAGGAAAGTCTCAGGAAAGAGCCTCAGATCAAGGCCCAAGAGGACCTTGAGCACTACTTGAAGATCCCAGGAGGTGGGATCTCCCGGGATTGCTGGTTCCTGCATTGGCTCCTCTTCACTTTATTCATAAACTGGAATACCAAGGGTTGTACCCCACTTAGCAACCAAGAAGTCACTGCCAGTCTGTTGACATGTGACATATGTTCAAGGGCCAAACATTACGACTCAGAGCCTTAAGTTTCCCTGAATAGCAAGGACAAAGTATTTCAAGGCCAGATGGGCAATGTCCATTCTACTACTCTAAACAGTTCAACTAAACAGACATCCCTTATTATATTGCTGAGCGTGAGAGGGAATTGTCCGCAGCTATGGTCACACTGACTAAAGTATACTTAGCCCAGGAGAACCCTTATCTGCAAACAAGAGAAAAGGTGAACCAATGCTTGGCAGACAATTTACAGACCCTAGGAAAAGAATCACCCCCTTTGGAATCAGTAGTCTCTCAACCCAGAGGTACTGGCTCCCACAATTTCCAAATGCTTCTGCTGAACAGTCTGTACTTCAGCGGCACTGAAAATGAGTATCAAAATAAGGTGGATATCTGGTCATTTCCTCACTTCATATCCCCTGTGCAGATGCATAAATAACTACTAGACATCTTTTATGTCTTTCGGTGTCTTCTTTTGTTGGTTTTGTTGGTGTATCATCCATGCCAGCTAGCTGTCTCAGTCATGTTTTCAAGGGGAATACATTTTCGTGAACACTGTGTTGTGATTGGTCGAATACTCAGTATGAAGAGTTTTGGCGGTGATAGATGTCAGCTTCCTCTCCTCAAATTTTAACAGGCTGAATTACAAACTTATCTATGGAGCATTTGAAGATTGTGGAAGAGGGTTAGGGTTAGTATGGCTTGAGAGACTATGGAATCAGCAACATTATCTGCATCATTGTCCTTGCCTTCAGAGGGGCTCTGGACTGAGACCTCAGTATTATCAAGGCTACTTGAAACAACAAAAGAAATGACATTAGGATGGATGTCATTTGAGGGAAGGAGTCTGATCCCATCCACTCTTCAGCACAAGGACCTGGACCTTCGAGGACCTTCAAGCATGCTCTCTATAGTCCTACACATGTCTTCCATCTGCCTCTGCATTCAGTCTACTCATGGCACCAACAGCTTGGCTCTGACCACTTCCACATTTTGGTACATCTTGGTAGTTTAACCACCCTTAACAGAGGGATGTAATACTGACTACTACTTCATGTTCAGGACCCCCAAAAAGGTTTGTGTCAACTAGAAGTCATATTTGGAACACCAAGTTCAAAATATGGGTACATAGCAGGAACATACTGCTGGTGATGTCATACCCACACATGTGGTCGCACTTAAATGGTAAAGTTTCACTGAAAGGTCATTTTTGCTAAGTCAATCAAATGAGCCAGTCCTGAATAAATTCGTAACTTCGGACCAACAGAATCAAGTTAGTTAAAAGAATCTGTTCTCGTACCACTAAAACAGAGTAGGATTAGAAATATTTATCTGAAAATGTTGCTCATTATCACTTTTGATTGCAATGATGCAGACTCACCTATAACTCTCTCCTCTCCTGGCAGCAGACTCACATCAGCTAACAGATCCATCTTTAGAGACTCTCTGGAAGTCTAGACAGACAGACAGACAGACAGACACACACACACACACACACACACACACACACACACACACACACACAAACAGTGAAATAAGTATATAAATAACCATTAAATAATTAAAAAAAAAAAAATAAATAAA
>OMLF01012924.1:17908-31572 GCA_900302615.1 Holocentrus rufus | reverse complement strand
TATTTCTAGGTTTATAACCTACTACTACTGCCACTATTTTGATGACTACTACGTTTGCTTACAATTAATAAATGACTATAAAGTAACGGGTCGTCAAGTTGAGTTATATCGACGGTTGGTGCTTGAGTTCCCCTCATACACAGGAGGTTTAACCAGCTACTATAAACGGGTTGAATAGACGAGTGTACAGTTGTACTGCACTCAATCTTTTGAAAACGAGAAATAGATAAAATACAATAAGAGTCTCTTATTGTTTTTTATTTATTTCTTGTTCAAAATGTTCCCACACTAATGAAGTGGTTCTACCTTTTTGATCAACCAAGCGACGCTGCTCAGCCTCAGCCTCTGCCATCTTCACACGTGCTTAAATCGCCGGCCTGATCTCCACTCTCCACACATGCGGGGTCGGGTGCGCAGCGGTTGAGTTGCGCATACGCGTCTCAGAATGGAAACACCAAATAATCGTTTTTCCTCGATTATATGAATTTTGAGATCGTCTGGAGCCAAAATCGTAATCACGATTAAAATTCGATTAATTGAGCAGCCCTATTACAGACAGTTTCAATTAAACACGTTGTTAGATTAAAACTGTCTCGGGGTATTAAAACACAAAGATTCTGTAAATCAGTCTTTTGTTGACTGGAGCAGCTGGTAACCATGTGTACATTATAAGTGTAAGACTTTGTTCTCTGATTCTGGTTTTGATTACTGATGTTCATCCTGTCTTAGACCATAAGAACTACACCTGAGTGGTGTTCATGTTTGTTTATGTTAATGTTAACCATTTGCAACTGAAATAAATTGGAACCAATCAGAATGAAGGTCTGTTTGATTTGACTGATTTCTCATTAGAAAAACAGCAACAAGTAAATACAAAAATTTTACATTTTGACATCTTTCAATACTTTACTGAAGTATATTCAAGACCCAATTGAATTTTGAATAACTGAATGTATATTATTTAATATTACTTAATAATAATAATGATGTGATTTCAGAGGCTTTAGAAATTTTCCAGAGCTGCACACACCCTGTGTAAGCAGACAGTTATTTACACAGGTAGCTTGGTTACCTGTGCATCCAGCTCCATAATGTGAGCCACCTTGTTCCAGCCAAAGCCAACGAACCGGCGGTCATACTCAGGACTGTCCCTCCTCACCATGACATAGGGCTCAAAGTCCGCTTCCCACTGCACCCTGTAGGGTGTGGTGGCTGTCCTCCACTTGGCAAAGTTAGTCGGTGCATGGCCTTTGGTCCACACATGGTACCTAGCAGGAGAAGAGAGAAATGTGTTGATCAAGGCAATAATCTGTGTCACCTTCATATAAATAAATGACTGTTTTTGTACCAATAGCTGTAACACAGTAGTGATTAGATAGTGATCAACCTATGGCCAGTTCATGAAAGGTAAGTAATCCAATAAGATCTGGACAAAAACATGAAGTTGATGAAGTTCAACAGCCATTATGGCTGAACAAACAAGGAATGAGTGTCCTGTAGAGAAACTAACTTCAACAAGTGATCTCTGGGAAATGTGGTGCAGAAACACCAGAACAAAGAACACTTAACACCAAAGATGGAGACAACAAACAAAAGATCTAGGACTGCCACCTCAAGTGAAAGAGAACATTCGAGAGTTTTTTCCACAACTACTCCTATTTTCTATTGTTGCTTGATGCCAACTTCATTCATGTATGCAACATCAATTAAAATCTGACCTGTTCTATATAGTCATGTATATCTATCTTCAGCCTTTATTTAAAAATCTACTTTAATATCAACAGGATCTCGTTTTTGTTTCCTGGCTATCTTGCTACTTCATGCCTTTAGTACACCACCAATCAAACTGCGGCCTCTGTGGCTCAGTCATTTCCATTTCCAAAAACAACATATTTTCCCCCTTCATATGATACAACTTTGAAGCCAGATTAAACCCTTGAGCTATTTAACTTAATAGAAAAGTGATTCCAAATTACGTGCCATTCAGGTCCAAGACTTTTTCCAAGACAGGTTTTCAAACCAACCAAATACTATAATACACAATACAGAGGATCTGAGAAGTGAGCTGAGGCAGTGTTTACCACAGATAAATGATCAACACAATGAAAAGTATAATGCAGTGCACTCCAATCATGCCATTGAGACTCAAGAGTCTTTAGGTGTTTATTCCAGCCAAACACTACAGCAGCTGATTTCACAGACGAACATACCTTCAACCAGTGAGGACAATAACAGTGAAATTATTTGCTATAATGTTTTGTTGGAATGAAAATGTACAGGCTCCTGGACATCAGTAGCACGTGGTTGAGAGCCACTGTAATACAGGAAAGTAGCAGAGTGGTTTACCTGAAGGTGAAGAGGGTGCCCATGTCCAGCTGAGAGAGCAGCTCAGCTTTGGACTTTGGGTAGGACAGGCGATAACGCAGCGTCTCAAAGGCTGGAACCACCAAGGCCTTCTTAGTGTTGGCCATGTCCAGCTGCACCACTGACTTCCTAAAGGCACACACACACACACACCAGGATTCTCCAGTTATATTGGTAAAGACAGGAAATTTATAGATGTGCAACAGCAAACAGCTCATAAAAATCAATGTGAACTTGAATAGAGGAGTGCAGCTCAGCAGTGTTAGGCCATCCAAGAATTAAATTTACGGTTATGATTTTGATTTATAAATTTTATACTGAGGTCAACATATTAACCTTACACAAAATAATTGTCATTGAAAGTCTTGGTCCCTATAACCCTTAAATTATCTCATTTTATGGCCTAGAAAGGTATTACAGGTCTGGAAAGTCTTAAATTTGACTTTCTGAAATCTGCAGATACCCTGGATGGGCTCATCCAATGCCAAATACCAAAGCGCCAGACCCTATACCAGCAGATTTTGCTGGTTTTCAGGTGTTCCTCTTGCTCCTCTTACCTGAGGTACTCGTAGAGGCCATACATAGGCAGGAAGTCAATGTCAGACAGGAACATGTACGGCGTGTTGACCTGCTGCATGGCCACATTTCGCAGGAGGTTGACCGGGTAGAACTGTCCTTCCTTGTAGACGATGTGGTAACCGACGTTACCTCGGCTCATCAGCACCTCGGAGCCCTGAGCATAGCGCAGGAACTGCTGGGCCTCGGCATCTGACAGGTAAAGGGCCAGACTGATGGGGCCCTCCCAGTGCTTACAAATGGCCTCCAACATCTGAAGTCTGCAGGGGGGAAAGGCGGATCATCAAAAGTGCATGAAACATGAAAAACAAGCGTCTGCTAATACTGTAATCTATCGTGAGACAGGAAGTAAGGCCAAATTTCATTTTGCTTTATTCCCATGAGTTTGATCACTTGAACTCAAATCATAACACACATATTTACTCATATTTACTTTTTTTTTTCTTTTTTTTTTTTTTTAAAAGCAACACTCCTTTAACTTTTACTTCCTGGAAAAGAACATATCTTTGTGGTTACTCCATGGCATACCAATGGCTGTACATAAAAATTTCAACCAATAATACCATTACAGTTTTGAACAAATCCTTCCATTACTCCTTTCATCATGTAACACCTGCATTTACTTTGCAATTCCCAAAGTGACATGAGAGGCAGAATTGTAGTAGCATAGAGAGTCACACAAGAGTGGAATTTATGGTTCATTTCTGAAAGTCTGATCCTAAGACACCATGATTGTGTTTATTCCTTTGCAAGAATATGGAGATTGTCAAACTGAACATTATGCACAAAGCACTGAGCCACTTTGCTCCCTGTATTACATCCATTCTGTTTCAACAGCAATTATGTCAAATTACAGACGTAAGACATCACTGCAACACTGTTTCTTTCTGACTTTAACATTACGCCAGTGAAATTTGCATTATAACATGCAAACACATTTGATGATAACCGTTATAATAAGCTGTTTTGGTTGATAGATTCCTTCACTTTTATTTTTAAGTGTTGGGAATAACAGACAAGTACCGACAGAATGTAGTTACTTGAAACTCTGCCGAGGCACCATATTTTTTTCTTTGCTGAAGCATAATTTTTTTTTTCTGCCATATTTGGATTGACTGGCCTTTTTCTCTAGGCTTGGCATCAGCACCACCAATGCCTTCTTTTAAGAATCTATCTTTTGTAAACTTTTTGGTCAGATATCATTGGTCAGTGGTCACAAAAACAGTGGCCAAATGATCTGGGTTTTCCAGTGGCTGATGCTGATATTTATAGAGCCGGGCGACAGATGGACGATATAATGCTGATGTGTTTTTTCTTTTTATTGCATGTGATAAAATACAACAATGTCATAATAAATGAGACACAAAACATTTATCTTTTTTTTTAGTAGATCTGTACTCTTATTATTTATAAATCAAAAAATGCATGGAAAAAAAGGATTGAAAATAAAAATAAACATGCTTTTAAATCAGTTGGCACTTGGTAGGAGGTTGGTAGGATTGACACAAGGGAAAGCACTGAAGTTTTTGTTAATCAGCCATGTGAGCATGGTTAACAGCAGATGCTGATTATTTCAAAATGACAGAAATTGGCCCGATTAGTCGCTCTACCACTAAAAAACACCCAACTGACATCTCTTGTGCTGTAAATATTAGATAGGAGAGGATGTTACAGGCCCATTGCAGGACAGAGTCCTGCCTGAAACTGATTTGCTTTTACTTTACTGCTTCAGAACAATTTCTCACTCAAGGTGGATAATTTCACCTTAATTCCCCCTCACCTTAATTTGCACCACCAAAGGCCAAGTTGTATAAATCTTAATCCATTCGCTTCACTGACTTTTGCAAGCATTCACACCAAATGTGTTTTCATGTTTGGTCGGATGTAAAAGTAGTTTTCAGGCAGGGATATTTAATCCTGGTCCTAAGGAACCAGGCTCTGCTGCTTTTCTCTTCGACCAGCTATAGTGAACTGCATTCACATGGAATCATCGTTTTGAATCACCTAAACCAGCAGACGACCCTGAGCCTTGGGTTAGAGTCAATACTGTTTGTCTAGAAGCAGTTATTTCACTTATGCTGCTGTGTACCTGAATTTCTCCTTTGGGGGATCAATAAAGTACTACTCTACTCTACTCTACTCTACTCTACTCTACTCTACTCTACTCTACTCTACTCTACTCTACTCTACTCTACTCTACTCTACTCTAAAGACTTTTCTGGATCTGGAGTACAAATATTTATTTTTGCACAGTTGCCAAGTGGCCCCTCTTACCCACCACCCCTAACTCATGTTTATTTATATGTATATATATATTAGATAAGATAAGACTTCAAAAATCCTCACAAGGAAATTGGGTTGTTGCTACAGCAGAAACAAAGAATAGATAAGACAAATAGTGAGTAGTACAGATAAAAACAAAATAATTATTGGAAAATGATTACAGCAAGTGAACTTATCCAAAGTAATACAACAAACAGCAAAGAGATAAGAAGCATCATCTAATATCCAAGCCAACTTTCTCCTGAGGTGTTCTTCCTTAAATAGCACAACAGAGAGTTACATATGATCCTATCTAAAAATAAATAAATAAAAGAATACATAAGTTAATTCACAAGAGCAAATTGCTCCTTCAACTGTGTAGTACCTCCAATTCTGCAAAATCAATTTTCCTTCCAATTCATGGACCAGTGTTAAATGTACCACTAGGGAGGTTTGATTGTGCCTATTAAAGTGGATTAAGGCGTCATCAGTCAGAAACGGAGCTGAGCAGGATTCGATGTCTGTCAGTGTAATCCTGCTCTGTGCAGATCAAACCCTTGCCACCTTAATGTGGTTTTCCACTTTTATTGGCTAGAATGAGATGCCAATAGCTTGGGGCGGGAGCTGTCATTTCAAATTTGAAATCAATGCCATCTCTGCTGGTGTTTCCATCTCGTCAATGACATCTGAGAAGCGGCGAGGAGTTCACTTTTGTGTGTGAGGACAGTAGCTTTAGAGGCAGCTGGAGACTGCTGTATTTACATGACAGAGACACAGTTTGTGTTGTGTCTCAATGATGCCCACGATTTTCCAAGTCTGGGCATGCTTACTCACAGAGCTGCAAAATCAAGTCTAAATAAGCTTTTTGGTGTTGTATGTGTTTATGGCTGATGAGATGGTGGCTTTGAATCAAATATCAATATCTGTGGCTTCACTGCTAATCCCCAGGACAATATGTCGCCTGCAGCTAACAGGGTTAATAAACTATGCTTCTATAGATGAAGCTCTACAAGGCTCTACAGTGTATTGGTGAGAGTGGTGAAAATAATGCAATACTGGCAAAATTAGCTGGGTTGTTGAGATTTAATATTTCCACGTGCCCTCCCTGCTTAGGATGAGTCAAAGTGCCTTGTTTGATATTAATTTACACATTTATTCAGTCCAATTCAAACAAGCCGGCAATAATAACCTTGAGTTACTCAAACAAAACAGTGGCATGATGAGAAGAGAAATGAAGAGAGAGAAACCTGGAGAGAAAGAGGCAGCAGATAAGTTTATGACTAAATAACCTTGGAGACACTGGTTCCGTGCGAGTCTGAAAGGAAATGAATGTTCCCGTCAACACAGTGTTCACTGTAGAAATTTGCTTACAATCACGCCGCTCACTGTGAATGATGAAACCAAACAGCAAAATTAGCATATAAATAGCAAAGTGATAACTTCCATGGCAAAATCTTGGGATTTTCTGTGTATTTTCAGAGATAATCTAATGATCTTTATTAAATCTAACCATATCTGACAACAGTGGGGTGTTTAAAATCCACTAAAAGCTCAATTTTGCATAGCTTATCAGATAGATTTCTCTATACGCCCCACTGTCTCTCGACATGGTGTCAGTGGGATACTGACAGCTGCAGACATCTTCCCCACTATTCACACACTTAAAGACCGTGCTGTTTGATGGCCCATAAATGAACCCAATCAGCGTCATGCATTTTTTTTTTTTTTTGAAATCCGGGGAACAAAGCTGCTGTTTCGATGCCACCCTGCTACAGGTTTATAAAGTTCAAGCCAGGAAATACCCAGTACAACCACATTCTGCTCGGGCATTTGTCAGTTAGGTGCCTCAGTGAATATTATCGTGACGACAGGCACGGAGCCTGTCCGGTGCCAGGTCGCCCCGTGGCATCCAAACACACAGCTGGGAGGTATTTGTAATTTAAATAGATGCGCTTTTGTTAGGTGTTAGTCTGGCCTGAACAGATATTGTGTTACAACATTTTGTTGGCTTTTTAATATCCAAAACAGACGCAATTATGTTTCTGTTTTTCATCCTTGGTCTACCTGTTTCAGGGTATTTGGACAGATAAGAGGTCCTCAGAGGAAAACGGCTGAAATTAAAAAGCTATAGAGAGACTTCAGATGTAATGAGGCGATACTGGAGGTCCTCACCTCTTGGGCCAGTACAGCTGATAACAGCTGATTGCAATGAACAAGTTGTTTGTAACAAGTCCGAACATCAAAGCCCTTGCTGACTGGAACCTGCACTGGTCCAGCCCAACACCGGCCTGAGCTCAGTGCTGAGTCATATTAATTTATTGTAATTCTGAGAGTGGCCCGACTCGTCAGTTTTCCCATAGATAAAATACTACTGTCTGATTTTTGCTGGGCAAAACTGTTACTGAACTGCAATAAAACAATGCAAATGAAAGACATACTGTAGGCTTCCCCAACAACTGGCTAAAGTTACTTTTTATTTCACTGCCATCTGGCTGATGGGTGCATTTATGTATTTATTTTGTCTGAGTTTTGGGGAAGATTTGAAACCTGTCCACCAAAAACAAACAACAGATAACAGGTGTGAGCATTCAGGATACTGCAAACCAAATTCAATAATCCTGCAGTCAATCAGCTGAAGTTATGAAAAAGGCACAAATTCTGAAGACAAATGATTTGTGGCCAGTGACCAGCTGTCCAATTAAATGATCTAGCCATAAGCTTGAATGTCACTGAAGCTGTTACGACGAAAAGAATCACTAAAAATGTGCTTCATCCAACTAACTGAGTCACAACAAAACTCTTTTTTTCATTTCTGTCCACTCCAAGTATCCTTGAGCCTCTGCTATACTTCAAAATGTGTCCACAAGTGGACAGCTGGGAACGAGCTCGCAGACTGTGGACGTGCAGGCAGGATTTGGCTGTTTCACCAGAAGAGAAATTTACGTCACGCGGACCCTCGCGGCTACACAAAGTATAATTTATGTTGGCTTCATAAAAATCAGTGCAGTCTTTTATAAGCCATACAGATAGTATGTCGCATTTTATAGTAGCTTCTATGGACTACAAGACTCCCATAAGAAGAGGTCAGTAACTAGTGGAAACAGAGACTTGTCTGAAATGTTCCATGTTCATCAACACTGTGTGCAGGGCTCACACAGCTATGATCACCCTCACTATCTTGGAAGTGTGAGTAAGTCACTTGCAGATGAAGGCTCCTGGACAGAAGCGACACACACACACAAACACAAATGAAGGCAGAGGAAGTTCAGCTGACGTGTAGATGACAAGTGAGTGATGGCTTCCCTCTCTGTCACTGTCACTGATTTCACTGTCAAACATGCAGACAAACACCGAGACAGATAAAATCCCCTGCACCATCAGAGCTCCACTTCCCCGCATTAGCTAAATTTGTGTCATGCTGTACCTGTCCATGGAAAGCTGGGCGACCAAGGTGACGTCGGTGTGATCAGGGCTGGGTTCGTACTCGTAGTGGAGGAAGTAGAGGTGTGTTCGGTGGACGGTGAAGCGCTCCCGACGAAACTCGTAGCATGGATCGTCCTCGTCGAGCTCTGACAAAGTCTTCTGGAGCTGCAGAGGAAGACCAACTGTTAGAACAAGTGTTTCTCAAAAGCAAGACCAGAAGTCCCATAAACCCCATTGCTTGCTGTTGAAAAGAACATCTTTGCTTCTTCAGTGGAAAGTTTTCTTACTACTTTATTGTAGAGGATGAACATGTTGGAAGAGATTTTTTCTGTCAGCTTTTATCTCTGTATTGCAAGTGAGGGATTGAGTGAGTGAGCTTTTTAAACTGGATTTTGTATGTTGCAATTGTGTGACTGATTTAAAATTTGGACATGTATAGCCTAACTGCAGAATGTGCAGTTTCAGAGATCATTTGAATGAAGTTGATAGTTGCAGACAACCCAGAGAGACTAGTATGCATCTGGAGATGTTATTTGGATTTTCTCAGGTTTTAATCCATTGCTTGTGCAACTAAACACAAATTACAACAACTAAACAAACTCATTCCAACGAAGCAATGGCGATATCACCTAAATACACTACAAAATAAATAAATAAATAAATGTCTGGTAGTTCTGCTAAGCTGTAATTTTGGAATATTACCAGGCATATTGGTCAGTACTGACAGGGAGATAAGGGGTGAAGTGGAGGAGGAGGAGCTTATCGTCATGACGATACAGAAACTCAGAAAGCAGTCTGGGAACAAACTATATGGTGGGAAGAGACTGACAACAAAATGCACAGGAAGCACTACAATTACTTAAAACCTTTTTTACATAAACCAACTGTTCTCATGTAATAATCGCTGTTCCATTTTGATTATGTTGGTAAACTGTGTTATTGATGTCCCTCTCCCAAAGGAAGGCCGACTCTCACATTAATGATATTTGATCACTATTCAGATTTAACTGGCAACACATTAGGGAGATGTAGTCCTGTTGTGTTCTAGTCTTTGGTGTAACTTTTAATACAATATTTGATGAAATCAGGGACGAGATAAAATATATGGATCAAACGCCACTTCTGCTCCCACAGCTCTGTTTCCTCAGGGAGATCGAACACCACCTAAGAGATCCTGTATTTAATCAGAACTGTTACTGGAGCTGAGACCTCCGTGGATTCAGTGAGGAGAGGAAGCACAGTCAGTGCAGTGATGTTGGGCTGATGATACAAATAATGAGTGGCAGATCTTTTCAGTGAGTGTACTTTGTCTTAAAAAAAAAAAAAATGATTTCACCACAATCTGAGCTGAAACATGCTGCTCTGAGCCTATTTAACTTGATTTCATCTGCACGTCAAATTCACTAGAATGTAATGTCAGTTCATAAGACTGACATAACACTGTCATTACCATGACATGACAACCGACATGTACATTGATGAATATTTACTACTGACAGCTGACATGTTTATTAATTATTTATGACTGTCATTCAGTGTCATTCAGTCAGTTCACTGTCCCTGCAAAGTTGATCTTGTCTGGATGTCTTTGTCATGACAACTTGACGTTTGCCGAGGTTATGACTATTGTCATAAGTGGTCCCTTATGTCACTGTCACTGTTGTTTGGCATGTCATCGTCATGACAATTTTAGATTAGCCAAGTCACTACAACCTGTCAAACATGACACAGCAGGCAGAGTCAAAAATTGACTTGTCACTTGCTTGCCAGGTCTCCAATATAACAAATAATTGTGTTATTAAAGCATTTGACTGTGTAACATTTTTATTTATTTTAAAGATTATTTTTGGTATTTCTGCTCTACTTGACAGCGACCGTAGAGACACACAGGGAAGCCAGGGAGAGACGGAGCAAAGGGTGCAGGCCGGGGTCAAACCCACACCACCACGGCTCCACACAGCGATCCATCAGAGCGCCCCCAACTGTCTGCTCTTCCATACTGGGGACGTGCAGACCAGCATCTAGTGTAAATAATACACTGACTATGGAGAAGTACCTCATACAACCCACAAACTCCAACTAACCCTTTCATCTTAAATGACTTTTAAATGCTAATAAAACTATCTAATAAAACTATATAATATATGTTGTTCTCAAGAGCTGGAGAAATGGACTGCAGTAACATGGACGGTAGGTCTACTACACAAGCACCAGACGAAGTATCTTTGTATCTGGCTTGATGGCAAATTGTCTTTCAAAACCCATATAGACTAAATAAAAAACTGAGGGTAAAACTTGGCTATCTTTACAGAAACAATGTTTTCTTCTGTCTTGTAGAAAAAAGCTGTTGAGGTTGTTGATTTAATAATCATCACTTTTCATTGTAAAGACATGTCAGCTGGCCTTATCTCAATATAGGAGACTCCAGCATTGGTACCTGTTGATTGATAAAGCTCCTTAATAAGTTTGTACATTTTACATTTCTTAAAAAGCTATTTTCTTGTGTGAGCATTATTAAGTGAGGGCTTTTATTTTAAAGGTGATGTAGACTTATTGGAAACAGATGTAAATGCACAAAAAGGAGTAACAAGCACAGTAAAATATGGCTTCCAAAATAAGGGAATTTTTGTATGTTTTGCACATGACTGATTAGGGCACAAAGTTTGTCATTTTCATATTACATGGTGATGTGTCGTGTCATGGAAAGTGTTCTTGACTGTCATGAAAGCATTTTACAGTGTAATAACATTTAATGACAGCCCAAATTGTACAACTGTTTAAAAACATGTTATGTTATGTCAGGTTATGAAAGGTACAACTTGTACCATTGTAATAAAGGTCAAGAGCAGTATTCATTTAGCATTTACACTAATTACATGACAGAAAATGTCAAAATCAGCCACATATGGCTGTCACTATCAGTGTATTAACACAACACCAAATTTGGGTATCATTTTGGTTCAGGTCCACATCCTGTGTCTGAGTCACCTCCGCATCCAAGTGGATTTTCCATACTGGGTTCCAGTACTCCAGTCTGGTATTCCAAGTCCTGCAGTCAGGTACTACAACACCACCAAACAGCATCTAAGTATGCCTGCTGTGTCATGTTTATGACAGGTTGTAGTGGCTTGGCTAATCTAAAGTTGTCATGACCATGACATGCCAAACTGTTCACTGTTCAGTGAAAGTGATATATGGGACCACTTATGACAACAGACATACCTTGGCTGATGTGAAGTTGTCATGATAAAGACGTCCCACACAATGTCAGCTTGGCAGGGAAAGTGACTTACTTGACTGAACAGTCATTAATATGCATTAATATTAATGTCATCATCATCATCCTTTATTTCAGCAGGGAGGACCATTGAGAGCAAGCTCTCTTTTTCAAGGACGCCCTGATTATAAAGCATTAAAGCAAAAATCAAATTATTAAAAGCAATACATAAAAACTATAGAACACAATATAGAAGCAAATGAAAGCAATAAAAGCAATATATAAAAAAAATACAATATAGAGGCAAAAATAAAAACAGTAAAAATTTAGTTACAGTTACCTTTATAACAGACCAAAAGACATCAGTTTATAAGCAAAACACATGCACTCATACTGTTCCATACAAGCTAAAATGATTTAAATTGACTGAAAGGGATCAGCGTGTCTAATTTTAAGTGCTTGTGTAAAATTCATGGTAATGACAGTGTTACGTCAGTTTTATGATCACCCTTTCAAATGAAGTGTTATCGCAAAACTTTGTAGCTGCAGACCACTACATAGGTGCATTGGGAGCCTCTCCCACCACCCACAACCAGAACAGAGACCCGCTGATCAAGTTGCCTACAATATAAAGCACGTTAAAGCTGTTCTCAGGTTTATCTGGCTCGCTTTCAGCCCGAGCAAAGATGTGCTCATGGAACGCAGTGGAATCACAGAAGCTCAGTGAATCGTTCTTCTGCCTCGGGGCTCTGCTGGAACAGTTAAAAAAAATAGGTTGTGCAGTTGTCAGTACTGCCTTGGTGTCTGTGGCTTTGCTCTACTTTGAACAGTGTGATAAGTTGAACTTTGGTGAGTGACTGAGCTGCAGTGGCATTAGGGCTCCTAGAAGACCCCGGGCTGGAGTGCACTGCTAGAGCCAATCCCTGAGTGACTTCATTAGGCTAATCATCACTTTAATGGGATTTAAATCGCTGCTCAAACTCTGAAAAATTGAGTGAGCAAACTATTTCCTGAGTTAAGGACACATTGGAGTTGACTGGTGGCAAAAGACTGGCAAATCATGTTGAAAAATTATAATGTGATTAATTAACTGACCACAGAGCTGACACTTTCATAATTCCACCGCACGTGGTGGGCCGCCTCTCTGTGAAAAAACACACTCCAGATCAGCTGTGACCTTCAGCGGGTTAGGAGCTGAGGAGGGGAGAGGGGAGAATCAGCTTCTATTTGGATGATAAAACACTGACAGAGAGTCCATATGCTCCACGTGTGATGAGTCAATCTCTGTCTCTGTTTTAACAGAGATGCATTCTCCCTCCTAGTATCCAGGCACCTGGTCTAGTTTATGAGATGGGCCCCTCCTCGACCTAGCCCTGACAGATTGCCTCCTGATCTCTATAGAGACCCCACAGGGCTCACTGCCTGTGTGCTTGAGAAAAAATGTTGCCTCATTATGCGGACCCCCAATGACTCCCTGTGATTGGTTGGGCCTGAATGAGATGAAACATCTTGTTGGAGGTCTCTGTGTGACCTGGACCCTGTGGTGCGGAGGTGAGGGGTGTGATTTTCCCCTGGCTAACCTTGTCCTTCTTCTCCTACAGGCAGACATAGACGGAGTGAGTGAATCTGTCTATTTGGAATGGCAGGTTCTGTGGTTCAGCCCATTAACCCCTCACCTCAACATCTTCCTCCCACCAAGACTCAAATTAAGCAATCATATCCCAGCTGACAAAGGCTGCCCCGTCAAACAGCCAGAGAGTGAGTTATGACTGAGAGAGAGAGAGAGAGAGAGAGAGAGAGAGAGAGAGAGAGAGAGCGATAT
>OMLF01012924.1:0-17885 GCA_900302615.1 Holocentrus rufus | reverse complement strand
TTGTCTTTATTGATCCCCTGCTGAAGGAGAAATTCAAGGTGATACAGTAGCAGCAATTGTTAGAATTATAATTTTAGCAGTATATTATGTACATGTGCATAGTGTATATGAATATGTATCATGCACATTGTGTATGTGGTACCTGCTAACTTGTGCATGAATGGAACTTATGACGGTTCCGGGATTCAGGAGTAGTTGCAGAACTTCTGTAGGTGACACCTTCCCGAGTCAAAGCAGAAGTCAAGAATTTGGATAGGCAGTACACTACTATTCCTCTGACAGTGTGTGTGCGTGTGTGTGTGTGTGTGTGTGTGTGATTTTTGTAGTTGTTTGTTTCAGGTCCTTTAAGAGAGTATACCAGACACTTACTGCAGCTGGCTGTTGAGGATTCCATACACCATTCAGCACCATAGAAAGAAAACAATTCAATACTTAAGCTAAAGCTGCAATTCAGAGTTGTGCTAAGTCTGGGCATCAGGAAAATATAAAAACTGCATTTTGCTATCAAGAAAAAATAATGCTTCAATTGCTTCAAGTAATTTAAGTATGTAGTGGAAATATGGGCTGTAATTGTTCGATTGATAGAATTATTACTTACTTTAAAGAAATACTCCAACGTTTTGGGCAGACTACCCTTTTTCCAACTTATGCAGAGTGAAACAAGATGTTCAATATCATTTACACCTCTGCACGTCCACTGGTTCAGTTCCTAAGGGGAGCATTTCGTGTTAGCTTAGCATTAAGACTTGAAGTCTACAGGAGTCATTAGCCTCTGTCAAAGTGAAAAAAATAAAACTTAAAGCAACTCCAAAGCGATGTTATTTACACAATGCATCAGGTGTATTACACAGTAATGAAACATGTCTTGGATTTCTTTTTCAAAAAGAGATTTGTTTTAGGAGAAGTTCGATGGTAGGAACTATAACCGTTACAGTTCCTCGCAGTTATAGATCCTTGCACATTCGGAGTTGCTATAAATTTTATTTTTCACTTTGACTGAGCTAGGTCAATGACTTCTTCAGACTTCAAGTCTTTATAATAAACTAACATGAAATGCTAACCATAGGAACTGAACCAGTGGACGTACAGAGGTGAAAATGCTATCTTGTCTCACTCTTGGTAAGTCAGAAAAAGAATATTTTTCCCAAAATGTAGTATTAACAAAAATTTGACCAAAGTGCGGGCTACTAGAAACCTGTGACTATAATTGAGAATGCTGAATGACTGACAAATATCATGGGAACAGCCTAACCTACTGGGACAAAACAATAAGAGACAATGACATGGGCAATCACAATGTGATAAGAAAATAAGAAAAAGAGAAATATCCCCTACATTTCTGCTATCTCATTTTACCACGTGACTTAAATCAGCCAATGATTAACTGCAGTCTGATGCAACATAAGAACAGAACCGTCCACATTTCCAGAACTATGTATGACTGACAAGACAACATAACCAGAGGCAGTCCTGACAACACTACAACATTCAGTACAGACACCATTAAAAAGCATACTTCTCAAATACATATAGATTCACCAAAGACTGGTGGAGGAGGACTGAAGAGGAGAGAAAGTAAGGCTTCATGCCCTGCTGCACTGGAGTAAACTAGAAAACCACGACCCTTCCTGTCCAGAGCTGTAGCGGCAGATAAAGGGATGGGTAAACCCTTACTCATGTCAGCTACCACATCACAGGCTCAGCCAGCTTGAAAGAGAAATGTAGAAAAAATAGACTTTCTCTGACTGACCCAGAGTGAGAGAAGATGTTCCATGGCATTTTCACCTCTGTATGTCCTCTGGTTCAGCTCCTGTGGGTAGTTCTGCAGAATTTGTTCTTCAGAATTTCATGTTAGAAAAAAAATCCCAGATGTGTATTTCATTACTGTATAATACACGTTTTCAAGTCTTTACGCTAAGCTAACACAAAATGCTAACCATAGGAACCAAAGAAGCGGATGTACAGAGGTGAAAATAGTATGGAACATCTTGTCTCAGTCTGGGTAAGTTAGGAAAAGGGTATTTTGTGCAAAATGGAGTGTTCCACTATACCTCTGTTCCTACAACATGGCCAGAGATGCAGTTGCACACCACTAAATTAGTTAGAACCACCAAGCCTAACAGCTGCAGTCAGCGCCACTGAAGCTAAGCCATTTGTAGACCCAGTAATTGGTTCCACTTACATTCTCACTGTTATGGTCGGCCTCGCTGGGGCAGCCAAAGAGCTCACGCCGCAAAAGGTTGCCATCATACTCCAGAAAGGTCAGGTAGAGATTACGGAAAAACTCCACATGCTTGTTCTTCACTCTCAACTTCTTAGGAGAGTTCCAGTGGATGACCTAGGCAAACAAGAGAGAGAACACAGAAGACCGAAAGAGAGATATAAGAGCTTGAGATGGCAGCTTGAATGCAATGGGACACGACTGTACCCGTTGCATCAGGTTCGACAGGACAGTAATTTCTGGCATATGGGCAGAGTTGGTCTGGATTTTTAGCTTGCATTTTTCCAACTTTTTTGAACTTTTAATGGATATTGGAATTATGTAGCCTCAAGTATAAGCTATATTTGCCAAGCATGCCATGCATGGTGGTCCACATAAAAGCTTGCTTTGGTGTGTAAATTAACTTTGTTGCAAAGTAGGACCGTTCGATGCTGCATTTCAGTACACAGCTAAGAAAACAACTGAACCAAGCCAAAATAATGCACAGTAGGCAAAGCTTAATAAGACTTAAAATGCGGTCCCAAGGCATTATTAATGAAAATGATTAATGAAAAAAAATGTTAAAATGGCATTTAAACTTAAAAGTACAATATGTAATAATTAACTTGCTCAAATGTGCAAATGACCTTAACACAGCAGTGGGGGTTCTAAAGTGTTGCTGATCAGTACCAATCAATCTGCTGTTTACGACCCTGGTGAATGCTGAGATTATGAGCTTTCAAAATAGCCAAACTGGTCCAGCCTCTTTTTCTTGGGCAAAATCTGCTTCCCCCTCCCCCCACACATGTAATGTTAGCCAGGCTGACCATGACTGTGTGGCACAGCAGGAATCTGTACAGTCTAGTGTTAGCCAGGCTAAGAAATGTGCATTTTAAGCTGCTGACTGCTTGTTGTTCAGTCAGTTTGAAATAATACAAACTAACCACATCCATTATGTTTGGCTTTTACATTTGCTGTTCAGAACATTAGCTTTGTGTATCTACCCTTAGCCATATTGTTACTGCTTTCTCCTTCACTCTCACCCTATGTGTAAAGCTTATTGCTTATAATAGCAAGGCATTACAACTTCTTGTAGCCTAGAAGTATATAAAAAATACTTTTAGCAAACAAACAGCCCATGAATTTGGTTTGTCTCAGAGCTGAACAAATAAAATATTAACATATTAAAGGGACAGTTATAATTTTTACTGCACTGTCACTAAATGACTACAGTATGCTTGTGGCGGGTTGAAAGGGTTGCTGATCAATAGACAAAGCTATAGAGCTGCTGGTCGCAGCTAAAAAGAACAACAACAACAAAAAAACAAAACAAAACAGTGCCTGTGGTCCAGTGTGTATAGAAAGTTTAGACAGGAGGATCGCACCTTGAGGTCCGACACATCTTTGTAACACTTCTCGGAGCGGGTGTGGTCGGACAGCTGGACATTCCAGAAGCAGGGCAGCTGGTGAACCAGGAATGGGTTCTGTTTGATCACAGCATTGAAGATGTCCTGCAGACACATAGACAGAGCTTGCCTTATGTTGCATCAACTTCAGGCCTGGACCAGAAACAATCTGACCTTGATCCCTGGTTGTTAGAAGGCCATCTAAGTGGCACAGTATTACCCAAATTGTATAAAAGAATATCTACAAGTTTCAGGAAGCTAAATTTCAGACTTTATTGGACTTTATAATGCTACCTGAAATTGAATTTAACAACCACAAAAAATATTGTATCATATAAATAAATAAATATTGTATCTTACTTTACAACTCTGACTTAACTACATACCATTAACTGTAAAGAATCTGTCAAATTTCATAGTTGCAACTAAAATAGAAGTTAATAAAAAAAATACATCTGCATAACATGGTGAAAAAACATTGTGGGCTCTTTTAGACCTTAGAAGATCTGTGCATATCTGGTAAAACTGATTCAACTCCTCCCTATTGTAAAACATAGGAAGAGATGTGTAGGAAGGCAAATGCTGTATTAGACTTCACTTTAAGTAAAATAATACCGTCAACTATTCTCTCCAGACATAAGTGATATGGCAGCAGTTTCTTCTAAAGCCTGAGAGCACTAACGACTACTGTGTTTAAAGGGGCGTGCATATGTACAGATATTCAGGGTTTCATGCCTAGCTCATATGTTAATCACACTTGTTAGACTGAATACTTAACATGGCTTCAAGGAAATGTGCTGGAGACCGAGAGACTCTTTGACTTTGAGATCTTTTGTGCGTTCACAGAACAAGGGTCTCAGTGAAAGTTTCCAGTTTCCTAATGGGAGACATAAAAACTCTATGGCCACATAATGAATGCCGCGATAAAGAGGGCCGACAGTCCATTGGAGGAGCCAATACAGCAGACAGCAGAAGGCAGATGGAATAGTGAAACGATTTGCGAAGCCCCGTTCATTTTCCAAACTGAATACCTTGCGGGACTTTATTTAATGAAGGTTTAATTAAAATCTCATAAACGTGCCTCTCATCTAGATGAGCTCTGAATAGCTTTTCAGATGTAGAGAGAGCCTTCATTGCAGTTTTATATGCCATTGCAATGTTACAGGTGCAAAGAAAATTTACAATATGTCTCATTTTTAACCTTGAGAACAGGTGTAAATGCATGTGTGCGGGGACACAGTATGTCACATCTGTGTGTGTGTGTGTGTGTGTGTTTCTGTTTTACCTGGTCTGCCAAGGAGGTAGACAGCATGCTCATTAGCTCCCTCTCAGCGGTCAACCTCCACATCTGCTCCCATCTTAGCTTCCGTAGCCGATCCAGAAGAAGCAAAATCACACCTAGAAGAAACAGACACACACAAATGAGCACACAAACACACACACACACAAATTATGGTGTCTTTAAGAACACAGAGATTACTATCTTACTGCCTGCTGGACACAAACGTGATAAATTCTCATCGCAAGGCTCCGTATGGTAACCTTGTGTTTTGTGATAAAGCTGTAGGCTGAAGGTTAAAGACAAGAATCTACCAGACACGAGCTCTGGATGTAAATTCCTCCTGTAATTGCAGTAAATTCTTAACTTTGGTAGCATACTTGCTTCTCTGCTATCTTTCTCTGCAAACAAAGATGAAAAAAATGTATATTTGGTGCACAAGTTCTTTGCAGTTCCCTTGCTAATAAAAGAAATGCTCCTGGTGGTTACAAATAAAATCAACGAGCCAATTTTTGGAGGGAGAAACATAGTGAATAATTTTTCGGATCAGAACAAACAAACCATGTTTCACACCCTGCTGTGGTCCATCTGTTGCCAGGGCCACCACCACAAAGTCGACCAACCACAGCTGAATTGGAGCCTTTCTGTCAAACTGCCATTGTATGTAATCTATTAGCAATAAAGCCAAGCCACTGGTGGCCAAGTTATAAAATGCTGTTCCATCTCCAAAATCTGCAATCCCTGTTAAGTCACAGTGACAGGAGTTTATGGGCAGGAGAACGCTGAACCTTTAACATGGTCTTGTTTGGGGAGTTTCAGACCGGCCTGTGTAGTCTCTTTGAATACCTTACTGTTCCCCTTTAAATCCCTCTGCTGTGAAATTCACCAAGCACCTTTTGCACCAGGCCATAAAGAAAAGCCCACTGCTGTTTGATTTGGGTTATAGTCAATAAAAAGATTATCCTCATACTTCACAGCTCCTACCAGCAGCTTGTATAGCGAAAGGACCAGACCTACTGGATTTGACAGAGGAAAAAAAACAGTCAGAGCAAATAATAGCAAGGTTTAATGGAATCCAATCAATTTCACTATCAGGTGCTCTGAGGCTTTTTCTGAAACTGTACCATACACCTTTGTGAAAATGTTTTTCGATATAACTTTTAACAAGCCTGCGATAGTTCATTGTGGGTTTTTGCATATTTCATCAATGCCTGTGCAAATGCACTCCGCTCCTGCATGAAATACACTCCTTTACTCCACTGGGAAGCTTAAAAATGTGAAGAGTGAAGCCCTTAGAGGTAAGCTAAAACAGAAAGCAAGACTGAGAAAGCAATCAAAAGTTTTCCCATTATAGAAGGTAAAAATCTAAAATGAAATCACCTAATATGTTTGTATATCGAAACAGCACAAGTTGCCCACAGTGCAATCATTAAAGGAGTCATATCTAACCACAACGTGCTATCCTAAGCGTTCAATTATTTACCTGTGTTGAAGCCCCTGCCCAGGGCTGGCCAAGGCCGATGGTTCTTCCACAGGTTCCCAAGGTACCAGTCACTTTGATTCTCCACCAGACCCAGAACCTGCTGACCTAAACATATCAAACACAAACACTCATTACTGGATTTGCCACATTCTCTTCTTATGCATATATATTCTCTAGAACTGCCATGTATTTCATTTTGATTTACTGTGGAGTTCATATTGTAGTGGTCCTTTTATTGTGCATGAAATTTGCTTCATGCTCCCCAGAGAATGAGCCCCGTCAATTTTGGGGATCTCATGACCATGTTCCCTCGAGCACCACCATCAGGCACAATTTGGGCTTGCACAGGATATCTCTAAATCTACTGGAGATAGATACATTTGGTAAACACATTCATGTTCCTCAGGATGGGCCCTGTCAATTTTGGTGACTTTATTTTCTCAGGCCAAAATGTCAACTTAGTACACAAGATATTATGAAATGCAAGAAGCACATTACCATGATATTTGTTAGGAGCAATTATACTCCCCGAAACAAGATTCCTCTTGATTGTGGTTTGCTCTATCACTACATCCGGCCACACACTTGACTTACATGCTACATATCTCTAAATGTAATGGATGGATTGCCAAGAAATTTGTTGAGTGTACATGCTTCCCAGGGAATAAACCATGTCTGTTTTGGTGTCACCAGCGCCTTTCCACTAGCGCCACCCATAGGACAAAAATGTCAAATTTGATATCTCACAATCTATTTGGTGAATTGCCATGAAATTTGGAAAGCACATTGATGCTACACAGAAGATGAATGCAACATTTGTGACCTCATGAACTTTCCTCTAGCCCCATCCTCAGGTCAAAATGTAAAAACCCTGTTCTCTACACTTTTCTAGTTGTTTATTGTGTCTAGGGGCTTCTGGTACAAGTAAGCATGACGCAGGAAAAATCCACCTTGGGATACTCTTGGACTGTTCGATATCAATTTCTGATCTTCAACACATTTGAGGCTTTACTTTATTCATTTTTGGTGTATCCAAATTCCTTCAACTTGCCCCATCTACTTCCACTTCAGTCAAAGATGGGCACTTGGGCATATAAACCTGACTGAGACTTGAAAGAATGATCATTCTGCTGTGGGTTACATGTGTGTGGAGAGAGCAGAATAATAAGAACACTGCCATGGTGTGATGTAACCAGCTGTTGATATTACATACAGCAGAAATGGAACGTATCTCGTGTGTCTGCATTGCATTCTGGTCTATTGAGGCTACTGTTGGAGGAGAAACTGCTATCTCTACAATGGATTTCTCCTTGTATGATTGCTGAATATTGGGCAAAAAAAAAAAAAATGTTCGGGCAAAAAAAAACAAAAAAACAAAAATCAAAAACCCTTGGTTTCTGATTTTTTTTTTTTTTTTTTGAAAGGGACCGACATCATATTGTGTTTTTGAACAGCTAGCCATTTTTCTGTTATTAAACTCCACAATAGTTATACACCACATGATCAACATTTGGCCAGTTATATACTGGGATAAGAAAAATTAACCGAACAACAAAATGGGACAAGGAATTCAAGTTACCAAAAGTACTTAAGAGTGGAGACTTCCTTTAAATGTGAGTATTGCCCCATACAATTCAGTGGTTCAATATCCCTGCCAATTTGCCTGCTATTTTCATTATTGTATTTTTTATTTTTGACAGCCATCAAATAGTAAATGAACAGTGACATACAATGTGGATTCTGTGCGAACAGAGAGGAGGAGATCAACAGCAGCCATTTCTGGGTCAACTAGTTCAACACAGTGACAGGAGGAACATAATCCCCTCATGAAGTGGGGTTTTATGCATGATTCAGCTACAAACTGGAATGAACTTTAACTGCCACCTCAGTAACAGAACACTACAGCCACCAGTAAAGCTGAGAAAATGGTGTAAATTGAATTCAATAAGCCCTCAGTGCGACTCATTCCGTTCACATGAATTTAAACTTCTTGGGCCACTAGACAACGGTATAAAGCATACAGGAAAAGAGGATGAATGAAATAAAGAAGATGAGAGATCCGGAAGATGAAGGGATGAGAGGGGAGGGGATATATGTGGGCTCTGGGGCGAGAGATTATGGAAGGCAGGCTGGGCAGAGATAAAGGTCGAGGAGATAGGCATTAGGGAGGAGATAGGAGCCAGGAGAGAGGGAAGGGGTGTAGCGATGGCAGCTTTAATGAAGGCTGTAAGGAAGATTAATGAGAGCTTATTGGAGCAGGCAGCAGAGAGCATACAGCCCTTTAGAAACCCTTGGAAAAAATTTTTTAAAAAAAGCCCTGCTATCAAGGTGACAACTGAGTGGAACAATGAGACAGACCTCAAAAACAAAACCCAGCACCTTTTACTGGAAGACACTTCAGAAGTGGCTCTATGTCGGTTTGATTTGGTCAAAGCTATGTCTAGTAATTGTGCACTATGCAAAATTGCAGCGGGTTGGTTTAAGGACTGTTAAGAACTTACAAAAGACTCGGAAAAAGCATGTAAATTGGTTGTTGATTCTACATGGTTCTCATGGTTCTCAAACTACATGCTTATTCCACTTCTTTCTCATTCACTTCATTTTTCACTACTGCTTATCCTAATCAGGGTCGCAGGGTCCCAGCATGTGGAAGGCAGACTTTTTTGTCAGCTGAATTTAAATGATCTTGACTTCAATCAACCTTTTGCAATTTTGCATAGTGCAAGACTCCTCGAGGATGTACCTTCCTATTAATATTGCATCAAATCTTTTTATACACCAAAAACTTTCAAGTTTTTGTTTTGACATCCACAAGACAAAACAAACTGGCAACTGACTGTAACTTAACTACCAGCTTTTTAAAAAGCACTGTCAAATCCTCCCTTTCCAAGTCTGATAGCCATAACAGGCCAGAAAAAGAAAACAAAAATCAATAGAGCTCTGCTCTCTGTTTCAACAAAAGGATGGAAATACCCAGTTTCAGACAAATTTCACAATGAAAATATCTACCTTTATAAAAATCACCATGTTTCTTGAAACCTTCAAGCACATCACACAGCTGTCAGACACTACTCCAACATTTCGGATTACTTTAGTCACTATTGATCTTCCAGTTCACTGATTGGCTATCTGGCTTGTCAGCCCCTGATGGATTGAAGCCAGGGGTTGCTATTTATAGAATCTAGACTGAATACATTACATGGTTCAACATAATCACATGCATGTGCCACTAAGCAAGATCTTCAGACAGCAAACTTTACACAAAGCATCTCTCAGCACATAAGCAGCTGAGGGAAACTTTTAAATCAGGGTTTTAAATCAGATATAGAGAGGCAGAGGGAGATCTCCATCAGTTCAAGTTTTTTCCCCTTCGGATCTAGTGGTACGGATACAGAAGATAGAGCCAAGGTCCCCATGTCCTGACATTACTCCTGTTTTTCATAATTTCATCTTCTACAGAACGATTTTTAGCAATTCTGATAGGTAAAACAAACTGCACAACCTGAATGAGCTCTAATCTGTGGAAATAAGGTGGTTATCAAATCCAAGAAGGCCAAGTCAATGCTCCCCAGGCCCTTGAAGAGAAAAAGAATGAACAGAAAACAAATCTTTACAGTTTGAATTGGGCTGTTTGTAAGTTAAAACACAGAGTAACACAAGGGTCATTTTAGAAGACGTTAGATGGTACCATCTAACTTTACCTACCTTCTGCCAAAACGACAAGTTTATTTATTTATTTATTTTTTTTTTTCCCCCCCGAAGACATTTCAAATACACAATACAATGTGTAAATAAAAGCTTCGGAGATGCTGTAAGGTTTATTTTATCATTTTGACAGAGCTAGGCTAATGACTCCGGTAGACTTCAAGTCTTTATGCTAAGCTAACACAAAATGCTACCCATCGGAACTGAATCAGTGGACGTAAAGAGGTGAAAATGGTATGGAATATTTTGTCTCAGTCTGAGTAAGTCGGCAAAAGGGGATATTGCCCAAAACGTTGGAGTATTACTAATGCTAGTAAATCATTGATGAGTTATTGAACAAAAAAATGTAAAAACAGACCTTCACATCTCTTTGTGGTTTCATATAGAAAATGAAAAGAAAAATAAATGTTCACATTTCTGGTAACTTTTTTTTCCCTCCCCTTTGGCGCCACAGCGCTATCTCTTGCAGCCATGTCCCAAAGGCCCCCAGGAAAATCAGCCCAGATCTCCTCGTATGGAAATTCTTTTATCTAATGTTAATCATTTTACTTTGCCAGGATTATATGCATCCCAAGGCTTGCTTTTCCTCATCCTATACATTTGTATTGAAAGACAGGACTTGTTTTACTTTTGTATGAAACATGTATGAAATATTCAACCTTTCTTCTTTTTTTTCCGCTGTCTTTTTTCTGTGTGGTTCTGTTTTTTTGCCCACTGGTTGAATCTTTTCAGTTGGCTATACTGAGAGGCAGTTAAGCTGTTACTCATGCAATGAAAGTTGTGGGAGCGGGTGTTGAACACTGCGGCATGTGAGACTGTGTAGAGGGGAACTGAACAGCAGGTGGGGATCTTTGACAGATGTTTATATTTCATCCGTGGTGCTTCTGTGGTAATAAGCAGACAGGCACAAACAAACCCAAAGAAAGCTAGGGGGTAAGGAAGCACTGCCTTACTATTAACAGGGGGGGAAGTAGTACAATGGGCTAGAAAAACAAGCCCAAAGTCACTCATAATACGCGGACATGACAACTATGACGATGTCGATTACCTGACGTCTTCTGTTTGATATAAAGGGCACAGTTGAGGTGGTGCAAGTGGAGTGATTGTCATTGATTGTTTGTAGTTATGCTAAGATGTGATTGTTCTTTCACCAAATAAAATGGTCTATGCACGAGAGGGATTCATTTACTGAAAACACAGACATGGGCAACATTAGGTCAGAGAGAGACTCCTAATGTCGGTTTCAGTAAAAATTTGGTTTATGGCCAAGCCCTACTTCAGCTGCTTAAAGGAATATTCTACCGTTGTGGGCAAAATATCCTTTTTCCGACTTAAGCCTGGGATACACCAAACCAACAGCGGCGATTAAGACAGGCTATTGTGTCGCCTCGCATCTTCCCACCATCTCTCTTGTTTAAAAAAAAAATCCCAGATGTGTATTTCATTACCGTGTAACACACATGATACGTTGTGTAAATAACAGCTTCAGAGTTGCTCGAAGGTTTATTTTTTCCCACTTTGATGGAGCCAGGCTAATGACTCCTGTAGACTTCAAGTCTTTATGCTAAGCTAACACAAAATGCCACCCATCGGAACTGAACCAGTGGATGTACAGAGGTGAAAATGGTATCAAACATCTTTGATAGTATTAAACGTCTCAGTCTGGGTAAGCCGGAAAAGGGTATTTTGCCCGAAACGGAGTATTCCTTGAATACTGCACAATGTCAATGGCATTACAAAGGACACAAGAACAGATTGAGAATGACACATCTTTTCAAAGCAAATCTTTACATTACATGGATTACATGGAACAAGAGCCAAAGAGACACATGGAAGCAGGGCTAAGAGGGAAAAACACTGTAGAGGGCTATACACTCATCTCTGCAGCACACTCAGATCCACACCATGTTTTAGAGCAGTAGTGAACCAAAGCTCATCATCTATTTATGATATTTATGATCTATTTATGATAGCTATGATTAGCTGCATGCACTTTTTACCCGTTTGTCTGCCTCTGCTGTCAACAAAATTTAAAAGGGCCCAAAAAAGTAACTCTGGAATGCTATCAGGCAAAAAAGAGGGAAGCCTCTCAGTTAGGTGTACCAGGTAAGTAGCTGTATCTGTCCCAGTGTCCTTGAATGCCAAGTGATCAACTAGAAAGCATTACTGTCACCAAAGGTTTGATCTGCTGAGTAAGAGAGAGACGATGCCTCATGCACTTAGGGAGCCGTAATACACTTATGTGTTCATAATTCAAGGACGGATGCTGGGGAGTTTACGCTGCCAAAGAATCATCTGCCATTAGTTTTGTTGATAGCAGACAGTGGGGGATCAAGGGAAGGTATGATGTCATGATATGCATAAGCATTGTCATTATGATAACCCATTTCTGTCACCGAAGAGGATGCCATGCCGCATATCAACGAGGTTAAGGTACCAAGAGTAGAACAGGTCTGAATTTCATTTCCACTTCTTGCACATATTTCTTTAAAAGCCATTCTGAGGCTGAGAGAGAGCAACATCCACAGCAGTCCATGATTCAAACAAATCATACAGCACTCTGGATATTCTGCCTGCAGACTGGAACTATTTGTTGAGTGAATCTCATCAGCAATTGAGAAAAATTTGGCCGCGAGTAAAAGTACACCGGTGTCATCAATCACCTTTTAACGACAATCACAATCTTCTGTTGTTTCGTGTAAAACAATAGAAGAGACAATTTGGACGATTGATGACTTCTACAGACGTTTAAGGACCTGCAGATATCCTGGAGATATACTTTGAAGAGCCCACTCACACTCTAATCTAAAGGTTAATGGATAAGACGAGTCTGGTACTGTATCTCCACCACCTATCATCAGCTCACTCATCAAATCTCTCATTATTTCTTTGTGCCTCTTAATTTCCTTTGCTTCTCATTAGAAAGGCCAATTGATTTGGCAAAAAGCTTGAGAGGGGTAACTGAGAGGGGTAAATATAATTGTATCTATTAATCCCTTGCATAACTCTGGCTTGTACAGAAAGTGCTTTTTGTAAAATGCATGCATGGTCACTTTGAAAACAGTTCAGTGCTCAAGTTAAAAACAGCAGTCAATGGACAGCACCGTGGCCTTTAGAGGATGAACTGTTATGTTGGACATTATCCGATTCAACACTTTACTGAACATCTGCTGAGAAACATGTACATGCCATCTTGGCAGTATCCATCACATACTACCTCTTCTCCGCAGATGGCAAATCATTTATGAACACTCTTATGACCTCTACTAGCAAGGGAACACAGCAGAATGTCACAACAGTCTGGAGACACAACATTGCTGTAACTCTCTTTCGCGACTCTGACCTCCATTTTCAGTGAAAACTCCAGTGTTTCTTTCATGATTAATCAGCCTCTCTGTCTGAGCACAGAGAGTGACACAGGGATAAGGGAGCAAGCCAGGGATGGACCAAGCCAGGAATGGCGCGCGCGTGTGTGTGTGTGGTCCGAAAAGAAAACAGCAAGGAAGGGGAAACTAAAATATTTGGAGGCTGACGCAGCTAAATGTTTTAAAATGCTCTTTGCAGCTCTCAAAGTGAGAGCTCTCAAGGCGATTTTTGAATTGGCAGTGAATCAGAGTATACCTGTCTGCAAGTATGTTGTACAGTTTATTTGTACATGCGTGCTGAGATAGACTCCAGCCCCCCGCAACCTGATTTCTCCCTGATTAGGATCAGATTATGGACGCTTGTCCGGTGAAATTCAGCATAGTTTTTCCCTCCAGGCCTTCCTGACTTTTGAAGGGAGAAATGAACTCTCTATGGAGCAGTGGTAGAGTCAAGATGATTATGACATATGAAAACACTTATTTTACAAAATTATTATCAGGTTTATTTTTATATTTTTTCTCCATTTTTTGACTGTTATCCTGTGAAGTAATTTTAAAATTGGAGGACTCCTTTGATAAGTAAGCAAATAAAAGCTGAACACTGTTGACTGAACTGGACTGAGTAACTTCCTTGTCATTTTTACTTTCACATCTGAATCGTCACATCAGAATACCAGTGTCCTATCAGTCTGCAGGACTTGTTCCAGCCCACCACCTCTTTGGAAAAACTTCATTGGACCAGTGATGGGCAATTATTGCTTGTGTCAATCAAAATTATATTAATCCAAGCTCCTGCACACTGTGATAACGCTCTGTTCCCCTCTGCTTCACGACTACTCTCTCCTCTCTGCCTTCCTCCATTTCTGCTGTCTCGCTCTAACATCAACAAATATTTCAAACCGGGGTGAATAATAAATAACAGAGGGACACCATGAAAGCAAAGGCAGTGTGAATGCAGGTAAAAGGGATTCCACTGACAGTATGGTCAGGGAGCTCAGTCAAAGTGTCATCAGTTTTTAAAGGGTGATGTATAACACAGCCCTTTAAGCCTCAATGCCTCATTGAAACCGCATAGATCAAATTCCCAGCAGGGCGTGAGTGGCAAGGGGAACCTCGGTGAAGGCAAACTACAGGGGCTGGAAAGGACAAATAACAGGTTTTCTTTCAAATTCCAAAAGCTGTTTCATCCAATTACACGGCCAGAGCTGTACAGTGAGAACTCTAAAGGTGAGCACACATTGGCGGTGCACGACGCACGTCAGAACGGTCGCCCCCATTTATTTCAGCGTGCACAACGCACATCGGTGGTGTCTAGACACGCATCGCCGAGCATCAACTTGACGTGCCACAGCGGTTGACGCCACTGTCCAATTTCTTGTGCGTCAAATCTTTTATACAATCAATAATGAACTGTAACGTAAGCTGTCTTATTTACACAATCATGTGTATTTGAAATACATGTCTTGGAATAAAAAAAAAAATAAAAAATGAGTCATTTTAAGAGAAGATGGTGGGAGAAAACGGTAGATGGTAGGAACTATAAATGGTATATGCCATCTAACTTCTTCTAAAATGACTAGTTTTTTAAAATAAAATCCAAGACATGTATTTCATTACCACAGGGCTATTCGATTAGTTTTGCATGGGGGCCAGTTCATGAAAATGATATCAAATGAGAGCCGGAGAAACATGACTTGAAAAATTACTGATAACATCAACAGCTACAGATAAAGTACAAGAACTACAACATATGTACAAATATCAATTGTATTTTGTAAATGCAGCAACATCAGTGCATTGTATTACATCAAGAAACAGGCCCAAGGCATTTCTACATTCAAGTGGCAATATACTGCATGTTCAAAAATCAGGGCAAAGAAAATGCATCAGGCACATAAATAAATCTGTCTGTGTGAGCCATATTACATCAACAGCTACATTAAGTGCAGCATGTGGCATTAAGTGCATATCAAGACACATAAGGTCAAAAACTGCAACATAACATACAACCTGTTCCAAAATCAACCCTTTTATCGCTATAATTTGACTAACATGCCTGCTAACATGTCTAGTCAGTCAATATTTGCCATCTAATGAGAGTGATTGCATTTTTTTTTTTTTTTTTTGGATTTAGCAAGAGCTGTGAAGTCGGGTGTATACGTTGTCAGGGCAATACACATACAGTGGTGCAGATGCTAGGCAGTGAGGGATTACTGGTTTTTATTCATGTGTGAAAATGCAGATTCGCATGTGTAAGTTGAGCCAAACAACCTTGCGAAAGCGCAGGAGCCCTCGAATTGTTGAATCTCTCGTGGCTCACTTCACCAGTCCAGAACTTTTCAGAAGCTGCCACCTGGATCGACTGTCGCAGGTCATGTGATGACTGAATGTCAATGAGTTCGAGTTGTAAAGCAGAGCAGAGTCACCGGAGCGGAGCGCGTGGAGAGGCGAGATAGCGCGAGAGTCCAGCGCATCGCATCAGACAGGCTTTTTTTTTTTTTTTTTGGTCCGGTACAAATAGTCTAATTGTGGCTCAGTGGGGAGACAATTGCGAAATGCAGGATCATACAAAATGATAAACTTCGGTTATTTTATTTTTTACAGGATATCAAAGGAATAGCTTGCCTACTCAAAGGGCCAGTACAAATCATCTCCCGGACCCGGCCCCCGGGCCGCCCATTGAATAGCCCGGGCTTACTATAACCACTAAGAATTATTACATAAAATGCCATTCAGAAGAGCTACAGATGAATTGCTTCATGGAGGAGGAGTTTTTACTTTTGTATGATGTAATGATTGATTGATTGATAAACAATTAAATCTAGCAATTTAGACTTACCCTCCAGTACTACAGTAGCATCATTATCTATTGTAGAACTAGTTTTATTTCAAAACAATAAAAATAGAAAATTCAATCACCAAAACTACATGTTGCTGCAAAGTCAGCGATCCTGCATTTTTCCTGTGACAGTCTGACAGCCCACAGCAACAGAGAGAGGCAAAACAAGCTCAGAACAGCACATTTCCGGCTGCCATAGCCGGCCTTGAAACAGTTGCTGCTTAAGGTCCCTAATGTCAGAGCGGGGGAAGTTGACCTTATTTTGAAGCCCTTCTACTCTATAACTATCAGTGAGGGGATTCAACCCTGTAACAGGTCAAACTTCGAACCAAAAGGTCATAATATCAGATAAAGACATTGATCTGCACATTAAAAAGCAGGATGCAGCAGCAAAAAGTCTTGTGCTTGCTTCAGTTTTTTTTTTTGGTTTTTCCATCAACATACATTGAGTTACAAAATGCATGCGTGCAAGTGCATCCTTTTCCATCTGTGTTGTAAAAGTCTTGGTTGGCCAACACAAAGGGCAGCCAGAAGGACGCTGACTTGTGTGTGAGCCATCAAGTGCCTTCACAGTACAGTTAATGGCTACTTCCATCAAGATGGGCCGATCGGCTGATTGTCCTCTTTTTATATTCAGAGGTCAGAAGGCTGTCTGCTGCCTCCTCGCTGCTCCTGTGTGTCCAAGCATGCAGACATGGACTGAAAGTCTCGCTCCAAAAATAAATTCAGCGTTGCGTTGCAGTCGGCCTCAGCATCAGTCCATTTCTCTTCCAAATGAGCTTTATTGGCATGAATGGAAGAAAACAAGGCTTGCCAAAGCGATTCAGCGCATCTCGGAGCAAATAAGCAACTTATATTTACAGTTGAAAGAAAAGATAAAGTAATCAAGGTGTGAGAATAAATCTGCGCAAAGTTCTGTGCAGGAGAAGATGACGTGAGGAAATTAAAATACAAGAGATATGTGCTGGTGATAGTCTGTCTCCTTCTTTAACTCATGTGAACTGGTAACTGTGTACAATATGCGAGTACAAACACGCACCAGAGCAGACATATGGTAAAAAGGAGCGTGTCTGCAAAGTTTTGCATAAATAGAAGAGACTAGATCATTTGTGAGTCCCAAGAAAATACACAAAAGCCTTTTGAGTCAACAATTTCTAACCAGGACGCCCTTGGCAGATGAAATAACTTTTGAAGGTCCGGCTTTGAGGGTAAATAAACACTTTAGAAGGCTATGTGGAAGTTATTGTTTTAGGAAGGAGAATGTGAACACAGAATAAGTGAGAAGATCTTGCCAGTGCCTCCCTGCATAGAAACTGTGGGCTGCCGTTGTGGAAAAGCCGACACTTCATTTAGTCGAGGTGGATTTTACAAGCTTGACCGTCACTGGGATAAATTCTGACTGGTTGGTTAATCGCCTGTTGAAAATGTGTCAGTGAGAGCCTCTGGTGTCATGATCCTTCCAGAACATTTCTGAATGGTTAAAATTGATTTTGAAACATTGTGGAGGATATTGCACCTTATCTATAGAATGTGTCATCACCATGAAATTTTTTTAAGTATCCAAAATATGTAGGAATAAAAGACAAACATTTCTGAATTAAAAAAAAA
>OMLF01012923.1:0-21995 GCA_900302615.1 Holocentrus rufus | reverse complement strand
GACCCACAGGAGCATTATGTAAATTAACGCCCCTACTGGTGTTAAGCGACAAAACAGGACTTTCACGCGGGACACCTGTGTTTGATTCCCAAGTGAAGAGACTGCTGTTTGTTTTCATGTGTTTTGGTTTCATTTTCATTTTCCTTTCTGCGTTTTTATTGTTGTGAACATGACGATGAAGGTCCCTACTGTAACACTACCCTAACCTTAACCCTTTCCTAAACTGAACCAAGTCGGTTTGGTGCCTAAACGTAACCAAACTGCGACTGGTTAGAGAGTTGTCTGTGCATATCTATGGCTTTAAGAAACGGCCATGTGTACAATTGACCTCTGTGGTCGTCTGGGTTGGAGGATGTGTTGAGTAAAGGACATCTGTCTGTGGTGGCGCTTAAAACCACACTCTTTACATTTAGATTGTCTGCAGACCATAAAATGATCCCTGTTTGTCTGTATGGCATGTCAGTGTGCAATTTGCTCTGCATATAGCTCATACAGAACCATGCATATTTATAAGGTTTAAAACAGGAATTGCATCCTGTCTGTTTTATTAGCATGTTAATCCCGCTGCAGATTTGCTGCTTGCACTTCAGTCTGATGAGCAGCGAGTTTCCATATACAGACAGCACACACTTCATCTCTTCCTTTTAAAACACATCACCTTTCTAGAATGGAGAGGTCTTGGCAAAAAGTATATTGAGAAAGAGAAGGCTTATTGTTAGCTGGGTGATAAATAGTTTAAGAAGACAGGCTTTGTCTTTGGCCTCTGATCAAACGTCCCTCAGACAAAATCAAAACACTATCTCATCTAAATCTCATCTAATTCCGTGCTCTTCGTCTGATGCATATCTGCATAATGACAATGTTCTTTGTTGTGTCATTAATCTAATTTGTTATGTTTTCCTGAATTGTCATTGCCAAGCAAATTATCTGGAATAAGCTACACTCACCTTGTAACACGGTGTTTAGATGTTTCCTCTGAAGTAATGGCTTACTTCAAAGGGGGCTCTGTTGTCAAGTTTGTAAAGCTCTCTTTTTTCAATATCCACGCAGAAGATGAAAGCTGCTGTATGAATTCAAATTTAATTTGTTCAGTCATCCATTAAAACGGTTTGTCTGTCTCCCCTGCCACCCTTCCACCACCCGCCCCCCCTCCGCCCCACTCCCTCTCTCACTCTAGAAAGCTGTGTGGCAAATTGGAACTCCAGCATTGAATGACAATGAGTAAAAAGGGGAAAAATACATATTGAGGGCACAGTGAACTTAAGCAATTAAATTAAAAAGTTATTAACTTTGGAATGAGGGACACTGCTCTCTTTCCCATCACTGCCTCCAGCCAGAGGCTTCAAAGTTCAAGGAAACACACAGAAAGAGAAAGAGGAGAAAGGAAGGAGAAGGAAAAGACATTTGGCGAGAAAGAAGTGGAGACACAGAGAGGGAGACAAGAGAAATCGGCAGAGGTGACAGTGAATGTCATGGAGCCCTGAGCAGAGGTGTCTTCTGGAACGACTTTTGTTCTCACTTTATGATACTGGCAAATAGAATGATGAGGTTTCTATTCTTCTGAAATTTGAACTTTTGCATGTCTGTGTGTGTGTGTGTCATGTATTCCTCATGTTGTAGGGACCTCAATCTGTTTACACAATCACAGTGTGGGGACGTGCCTCATTTATGGGGACCAAAACCAAGTCCCCATAACACAAATCATTCATTTTAATGTGAACACCTGGTTTAAAGTTAAGGTAACTATAGGGTTAGGTTAGGGTTAGACATGTAGTGGTTATGGCTAGGTTTAGGGAACATTTCCAGGAAATGAATGTAAGTCTATGTAATGTGCCCACAAGTGACATAAATCAACATGTGTGTGTGTGGGTGTGTGTGTGTGTGTGTGTGTGTGTGTGTGTGTGTTTGTTAAAGCTTTACACATGGGTGCATGCATATGTGTCGATGGATGCGCACCTGCTCATTAGATCATTACAACATTATTGTCTGTAGCTGAGGCCTGGCTTATTGCCATTCTCAATGCTGCAGCCTATCCCTAAGTCAGCATCGTGGTAGCATTGTGAGCCCAAATTCCAAGGGAGTGAGAATCAAAGTTAATTAAGCTTTTGCTGTGGTTTGCACAAATAATAAGTAATGGGCTGACTACTAATTAACCTTAAAAAACTGCTTCCTTTCAGTGCAGTAAGTGATATTTAGAACTATGTCTGCCTTGCCTTGCATAATTAGTACTGTTCTACCAAGCATAACTAATAGCTCCACCATATGATAATGGTCGCCTATGATATATGGGAGACAGTATTTGCTTTTACAGTATATAGTTATGATGAAATGCTTATAGCACGCTGAAAATATTTTAGTGTCTGTTAAAGCAGAAGTAATACAAATGAAAAGCAATATCAGTGTTGCAGATGCTTTCTCATTAGAAAAGAATATCTCTCATATCTTTTAACATTAGTGATCAACAGACTGTATTAACAATTTATTTATTTATTCTGTGATGATAAAATGGCATTTTGATCATTTCCATTCTGCTACATTTACAAACACTGAAATTTCAGTTTAGATTTGTGCACAAGTCTCTCTTAACTCCACACTGAGAGGCAGAGCCAGTTTTGTTGGTCAAATGTTAGCTGACTTTTTACCTATTCGGCTCCTCTGTCTCTAAGTTATTTATTTATACTAATTTTAGGTGTACCTTGTAAGTGCCTGGATCGTCCAAATTTGGAGTTAAAAATAAGTGAACCTAAAATCAGCCTGCTGTGTCATCAAGTAACACTTTGTGCACTTTTCCTTTTACCCTGAATAGGAGTGGACTTTGGGAACACTGGCACAGTATTTATGGTGATTTTCCAGAGTATGCAGGTACATTGTCTGGCTCTGAACCCCAACCACAGCAACCTTATTCCCCACTGTGCAATTTTAATGTCAGACTACTACCTGTTCCTAGTCATATATCTCCTTTGCACAGTCCTTTTGTGGATAGAAACTGTATTTCTCTCAGTTTTCATGCATGCAGCATGTATTTGCATTTGAAGATGCCGCGCTCATCTCATGAAATTCCAGTACACCAGGTTCCAAGGTAACACAAAGACTCAGAGAAAGTAAGAGGAAGTACGGCAGGCAAGAGGCTAGATAGAACATGTTTAGGAAGGTATAGAGAGAGGTATAAGAGAGAACTAATGAGGTGGGTATGGAGAGTTTTTTTCTTTTGTTCATTTTGTTTGTTTTTTTCATCAATACATTTTGCCCAGAATGAGAATAATCATTTGTAATCCTCTGTGCATTCTCTTGCTCTCTTCTGACCACTGGCATAATTTCCTCGATCCTTTTCCTCCCCATTTCTCAACCTTTCTGCCCCTCATTTTGTCTTAATATGTTGCAGCTAAGTTTCCCATTTCAAACGCACCAGCCCCTCTCATACACCACCAGTATTCCCTCCTCATTTTGTGCCCTCTTTTTTTTCTGATGACAGTCCTGCTATGTTCAGGTAGCGTAGGACCACATGAAGAATGAGCATCTGTTTTCCCTGACAGCCACTATGCATCAGGGTCTTTCGCCATGGCCCAAACCCTATTAGCCAGAGCAGAGCCATGTCAAGCAGGGGGCAAAGTCGATAAGCAAGGGCCCAAACAGTGGTGTACCAGCCAGCACTGCAACACTGGAGCTGCTGTTACTACAAATAAGCAGCCTTATAACCCTTGATAGGCTGCTAAAACAGAGCTGTGGGGAGATAAGTCTGATGGAGGAAGAGAAAGGGGAAAAAGGGTAAACCATGAAGATAAAGCAAGAGGGTATTTAAGGACAGGGCACTAGAGACAGGATGAATTATTGTAGCAAAACAGAGATTCAGAATTTAGGGAAAAAGGAGTCTACATGAACCTTATTAACACCGGAGAATCCTCTGCTCTGTACATCTTGGGAAGAGCCTGTTAATTAGCAGGTTCTGTACACTGTGATATCCCCTGTGCCACTGATCACACATTGCTGACTAAACATTAATCTCCTCTAAATAGTCCCCCCTTTTTATTACTGTTTACATGTGTTTGACCGGGCTGACCCACAGATGGCACCGGGGTCCAGCAGTCCTGCTCACGCTGACCCTTGAAGGGTTAAACCACATTCACACCAGATGTTCCAATAAGGGGCCGCGACCTCTTGATGCCCCACCAATCTGTGTCTGGGAACGGCGAGCGCAGAGCACACAGGTGGCCTTTCTCAAGACCCTCTCCTTTGAAACAGAAAGATGATGGTCTGGCTGACAGAACAAGAAACCGCAAAGAAGCAGCCCTTAAAAGATTAATTGGTTATAAAGTTTTACTGCAGTGCTAGGGCCTTTTTTAAGCTGGGATAGATCACACAAACTAGTATCCTGTGGAGAGAGACTCGAGGGTTCAGCAGTGTCATTCTGTGTTATATTTCGCACCGATAACAAATTAAGCCACTTTCTAATCACTTGCTGAGCGAAGGATAATGTTTGGCTGTATTGTTTTAGATGGTAACACTGTATGAAGCTTGGGGATGTAAAATGTTATTACATCTGTCTCGCTCTTTAGCTACTGTGGAATTTACTGTAAGAGCAGTCGGATGCATTTGTACAGTAAGCGAAGCTTAAAGAAGCTACAAGGCCTTTTTAACTGGTTATGACACTGTCTCAATGTAATACTGATGCCTCTATATGACCTACATAAGCAAACAAGACCATCAGCAAGAATATTGATTATTTTTATGTTGTCTGTGAAGTCAGACAACACAATTTACAGCAGGTAGACCAGAAGAGCCCATGTTTACATCACATGTAGCACTGTAGCATGAGGGAGTGCAGAGATGTTACAAGGACAAGGGCAGGACATTTCTCTTCGTTTTTGCAACGTAAGTAAAATTAGAGTTGTCGGCTTCCCAACTCATTAAAAAAAGAGGAGAGAAAAAGAGCAGCAGTGGTCGATTTAGCGATGGTGGCGAGAACAAAGCAGTTGAATCATTGTTATTAAAATGTTATTTTCTGATTGTTTCACAGCGGTTACGTTTTAAAGCAAAAATATCTAATGTCCACGCCTCTGCACAGCCCTGCAGGAGGGTTCTACATTGCTGGATTTGGTAGTGAATGAAGCCTTACATGTAACCTATGTGTATGAACAGTACGAAAACAAAGTTTACATTGTTTCACCACCGCCATATTACAATTATTAATCTTACATAACCACAAATAGACATTACCTCATCGCTATGCATCCTACAAACAGCTAGTCTCTCAAGCCAGACATGTTGGCTCCCACAATTCCCAATGCTTCCACCTACGTTTGAACTTCTGAAGCCTTGGAAATGAGTAGCAAAATAAGGCGGATATCCAGTTATTTCTTCACTTCTGTTTCCCCTGTGCAGACACATAAATAACTCCTACTGGAAACCAAATTAGCCGAAGCCTAGCTAGCTACCTGGAAATGGAAAATTTGAAGAGATATTTTAAATTCAACTGTATCGGAACTTTGCAAAATTCATTCCGTGACAAGCAAGGTTCCTCCTCACCTCTTTTATGTCTTTCAGTTTCCTCTTTCACCGGTTTCATAGGTGTATCATCCATGCTAGCTAGCTGTCTCAGTTGTTTCTGAAGGAAATACATTTTTGTGAACACTGTATCATGATTGAATACTATTTTTTTTTTTTCAGTGGAAGATGACAGCTTCTTCTCTTCAAATTTTAACAGGCTGAATTACAGACTTATCTATGGAGTGTTTGAAGGTTGTGGAGAGACTAGCAAACAGCTATTTAAAAAAGAAAAATACTGTTAAAAATAAGTTGTGTCTTTCACTCGCTTCCAAAACTAATGCATGCGGTAATTACGACGCGAGGTGTTGGTGCTCATGGGAAATCTTCATTCATTCCCAGGAAACACTACTGCTTTTGTCCACAGGGGGCGCTAAAATCAACTCAAAATCAAAGTTCCTTGCAGTAGCTTCAAAGTTTTTTGTGATTTCCACGGGCTTCTGCACATCACAGACATACTGCAGTGTGTGCGAGACAGACTTAGTGCATGAACCGATCACACATGTTTCTAGTCTGATGCCCATCCGTTCCCCCATTCCCCCCCATTCCTACACTTCAAACATGCCTCAGGGGAGAGGCTTCAAAAGTACAGCATCACAGCAGGCTTTTTCAGGACTGCCACAGAGTCCCAAACCAGCCAAGAAACAGACAGAAAGTTTCTCTCCAGCTATTTGTTTTAAAGTTGCCTGTATTCAGGGGGAAGAGATTCCTCATGTCATTTATTCTCCCCTTACCTGACCTCATTTTTATCTTCTTCTACCCCACCATTGCACTTCCGTTTACTTTTTCCTCTGCTTGTGTTCTCCCCTCTTCACTTTCCCTCCCCCACTCTTGCTTCATTCTGTCTACCTGTTTCTTTGCAGTGTGTTCAAACACAGTAGCTTAAATCATATCAGGGATTGGAGCTTAACGTGTTGCCAAGTGCTATCCATTATACTGAAGCAGTGCTGCAGTGTTGTCTCTTTTCTCATGTTTTTTTCATAATTCTGCTTTTGCCTCCATTAATCCCCCTCTCTCTTCGCCCCTCTTTTTTCGACATAAACTCAATTTCCTTCATCATACTCATTATCTCCCCATTACATCCGCTCTCTCCCCTGCTGTAACACCAACCACCCCTGTCTCCTTCTCTTGATCCGCCAGCCCTCCATTCCAACTTTCTCTTTTCTTTGCTCTCTCAACTTCTGCTATCATACATCATCCTCCATCTCCTTGCCTCTCTGAACTAACGCCCAATTCTCTTCCACCATTCTTATTCTTCTTCTTCCTGCTTTGTCTAGCCTGTTTCCTTGTCCTTACCAGAGTGGTGGCAGCTGACAGACTGTCCCCTCCTGTCCTGTTTCAATCCACTTTTCAAAGAGAGACAAGACATTTAAAGGCATTTTCTAACGTCTTCTTTCTCTCTCACCTTTCGTTTTTTTTTCAAGGAATGGGTGACAGCCACAGACCTGCTCATCTCTTTGGACAGGCTCAATACCTTTGGAGATGAGTTCTTCAAGGACGCCAAAGTGTTACGCTCGTACTTCTACGCCATCTCCGATTTCTCTGTTGGTGGCAGGTAAGAGACACCTGAAAAATTGCCCTCCAGGACCGTGTCACCCTGCATACCCATCACTCCCTCCAAAATCTTTAGAATGAGTCACCTCCGAGTTTAACCTTGTGCTCCCTCTAAGGAAATCAAAAAAAATAAATAAATAAATAAATACCAATGTGATCTAAAAGGATTGGCAGAGTCTGTAAATTTGCCCTTTTCTTTGAGTTATAATGCTATTTCGCTTCCCACCTTGTGTAGAAATAGTGCACCGAAGTTGCAGCTTAGAGCAGTGTCCTATTACAAATATAATGCACCACATATAAATATTGCATGCATGCACACACCTGCATGGACACACACACTCAGACACAAACAGACTCACACACACTCCTTTCTTGTTTACATAACAGACAAGCAGACTTAGCAGCGGCTTTATCCTGGACAGCAGATTGTAAGACTGATAGAACATCTTGATGTCTGCCAAGTTGCCATCAGATGGGAATAGACCAAGATAATCCTCCTTCCTCCTTCCAGTTCTCTGGGTTTATTACTCACAGTAATGAGAGAGGACGTGGCGCCAAGGACCAGGGTGTACCTTGGCGCTGCAGAAAGAAGTGGACGATTAAGTAGTTGAGATGAAGCCTTCACAAAGAATACAAACTTGATCTGACACCTGTCATAAACACTTAGGATCACCACAGCTGCATGACAAATGACCCACCAATGTCGCAACACCTGGGGGAGCGAGGCACATGACAGCATGTTAGCCTTGTACCAACTACATTCACCTTTGCAGCTCATGTCTTGTAAGCTGGCCCCTCCTGCTCTTCCCCCGCTGAAAGACTCCCAAAATATTCCCAGAAAGTAGACAAGCCATCATGACCTATGGCGACGTTAAGAAATCTGCTACAAAAATATTGTGCTACAGCTGCAATGCCAATAATCCACATGACAGATGGCTGATTGTGCATGTTTTCAGTCTCGCACAGTATGAACAAAATCAGCTATTCTGCCCTTGAATGGCACATCCGCAGCCCGTGCAGCACAAGCCATCTCTCTCACAACATATTTAGTTTGACTTATTACTGGGGAGCTCAGGTCTACTTTGCAGTGCATTCTAGCAGATAGCTGATATGTGGGTTGAAGGCACTTTAGAGTTACTAGGTTGTTGTCGCCTCGACGACAACAGAAATAAACTGGGTCTGAGCCTCAGGCAAGCATACGTCTGGATCCGGGACAGCTGGCTAATTTTGACAGAGCCTCCCTCTCAGTGACAAGTCCCTGTCCCCCATCACAGCCACTCAACAGAACCCAGCAACAGTGCCAGGAAATAGTACAGAGCACCAGGAGTAGCAGCCACCTCCGCGCTCTCTGTGCTTCAGAGGAGATAGGCTTTCCAAATTCAGGGGAATAGGAAGTAATTAGCAGATATTAACTGTCTTATTTCAAAGGGGGAGTTAATAGATTACACTTCTTATGTAAATGAATATTGTTTTTGGTCTTTGGGAAAGTTATAAGGCACACCTCAATATGGTGTGAATGTGCATATGCATAAAGTATGCAAGCACACACCTACATAGACAATAAATCAGATATGAACATAAGCGCTGTTAGCTTTTACTTACACTCTGGGATAGCTTGAGCGCACTAGCACTGAGTGCTTAGTGGAGTGCAGTCACTGAAGGGGATGAAAACCCCACCACATCTCAGGCTATGTTTATGCCAGTGAAAGGTAATGGAAAGTGACAACTCCTTACGGTGAAAATACCTTCTCACTTTCCCCTCTCCCCTCCCTCCGACTCTCCGTTCATTTCCCCGTGCGTGCGCATATGGATGTCTACGCTTGTTTATACGTGCAAGTAAGGAGAGAGTAAATTTCTGCTCACACATCCTTTGCATGCACACACATGCAGCCATCTGTCTGTGTCTCCCTCAGATGCAAGTGTAATGGCCATGGCAGTGAGTGTGTGGAAGGCGAGCACGGGGGCCTGGTCTGTGCCTGCCAGCATCACACGGTGGGAGTGGACTGCCAAAAATGTCACCCTTTTTACCAGGATAGACCCTGGGCCAGGGCCACCGGGGACTCCGCCAATGAGTGTTTGAGTGAGTACTATTGGATCATTGTCACAAAACGACTGGGTGCAGCTTATTACAAAACCTGCAGTGCAATGCTCAAGCCATCAAACTTTCCAGAAAATCTATCAGTGTGCCAGCTTATGTCCATCTAGGCTGAACGCTCAAGGCTCTCATGAAACACAGCTTTGACTCTTGCTGCCGTTCCAGAGCTAAAGCAGTAGCGTAGTGTAACGAATGGGCAACTGCAGTATGACAGTCAAGATTTGAGTTGATAGAAATTGAACATTTCAGTGGCAAATTTCAGTGGCAATCCAGTGTGTTGATCTCCACTTCACACAGCATTTACTGCCTATTTGGCTGACACAAAATCAAAGTTATCACTTTTTAAATACAAACACTGGAATTAATTTTGAGGTTTCGTTTCAGAAGCACTGAACGAGCGTATTGTAAAGCCCATGAATACACATCACACACATAAGTAAAATCATCTCCTTTGAAGAGCATATATTTGCATACATTCATATTAGCCTCTATGTTTTTGTGGAGATTTGTATGTGCGTGTGTGCTCATGTGTGTGTTGCATGTACACACACACACGTTTGCACGTATGCACGCTTCAGTAGTTCTGTATGTATGAATTAACATGAATATTATCAGGTTTGCCTTATCACACACTGTGTGCCTTTTTGAAAGCAGTTGAGGATGAATTGCAATTGGCTGAGGGATAAAAACCATGAAGGAGAGTGGCCCATTAATTGTTTTTCATACTGGATTCTATTAAGCAACAAGCCTGTTTTAATTACTCTTACTCCTGGATCCAAGCAGATGGTGTCTTAAACAGGCAACTGCACCCAACCTAATCCATGCAGTAGGCGATATTAATAAATAAATACACACCCTACAATAGACCAGAATGTGGAAAAGTAAAAATGAATGTAATTGCACTTCTCTATCTGACACAAAACTCATTTTGCTTCAGTTTGCCCAACCAACCTTTTAAATTTGTGTGTCAGGTATTGGAAGAGCCACCATGTTTTTGCTTATTTGGGCAAAAGAAAGTTATTGACAAAAGGCATTCATTTTTTCTCTGGAAGAATATGCTCAGTAAATCATGCACTATATTGTTACATTTAAACTGAAAAAGAGGAATCAGGCCATTTCTGTTTTTCTTTAAGACAGTTGAATAAATTTGTAAACAAGAACAACTTAGTTAAAAATGCAGGGTAATACTTCATCAAGACCATGAGCTGTTCCCTTGACAATGAATTAGTTAGTACCTATTTTAAGACAAATGCCATTTTTTTCTTGGAGTTGAATCAATATGAGCTTCAGAAAATTATTCCTAAAATACAAAACCTAATAAATAAATCCTTCATGTTTTTATATAAGGATTAGCTCTATGTCATTGTATTGATAACAGCATAAACATGCAGTGACAGTGTTTACGTCCTTATAAAGTAGTTTGGATATCATAATTATGTCCATGATGTAATTTTGGATTGGTCAAGATCCAGATAGTCTCACCTCTCTACTTACTAGTTATGGAAGAAATTGCTTCATGCTCACCAGTACAAGTTGAACTGCACAAGATCATCATAATAACATAATATAATCATGGTCAGTGCGTCAGTTGCACATGCATAAGTAGATGCGCATACATAAATAGTATGTGAAATAGTTAAAACTTATAGCCACATTGTTGCTTAAATGATATGATATTATATTAAATGATATAGAATATAGATATAGAAAAAAATGTTATGGCCACATTTTAGGCTAAGTGATAGGCTGTTGAATGAAAAAAAAGACTGAAAATGTTTGAAGATTTGGAAATGAAACAGCTTATTAATTTCTAATGCCACCTTTTGATAATTCTATTCAATTCTTTTCTCATGTTTCACACTGATGTAATGTTTTTGAGTTGAAATATCTTACAAATATTACTATATTAATTGTGATTAATTGTGATCAATTTGATTAATTAACCAGCATGTAATGTATGTCATTCGATTACAATTTGTCAGCCATAAACTACATTAACTGGACAATTTTTCAATACATTTTCTAAATAAACCCATACATCGTACAGTAACAATAATGCATAGCAGCAGCCATATGGTCATGTATATGTAAACCTCAATTTTTGCATTAATAATGTCTTGAAGGCAGGGTCATGCAAATTTGAGGCAGTAAGTCACTTGTGACCACTTTGCAACATCGAGTCCAGCTACTCTACCACAAAAAGACTTTTGAAAGGTGGTATTAAGTCAAAACAGTTGTGTACACTGTAATCATTTTGGCAGAATGACTGCTGTCACTGCTGACAGAAGCAGACATTATTGCCAGCAAATCTGGCAAGAAGCAAAAAGGATATTTCATCCAAGAATAGCTTTCAGAAAAGGTGTCTGAGGACAGAGAATAAACTTAAACAGGTTTTTGTCCATACAAAGGTAGGGACAAAAATTTGTATGTATGACCTGGTCGCATGCATGTGTTCGGTTAGGTTTAGAGCACCATGATTCAAAGTAATGAGAACAAGAACGAAGATAAGAGCTGGATTTTCCAAAATAAGCAGTGTGCCATACAATTTGAGCTCAGTGTACCATACAATTTCAATAAGCCATTTTCAATTTTCGGTGCCATGCAATGTCTCTCTTGCCTCTTTAGCTCCTGGCATCTTTATATAGGTTCTTATCATCCTGTTCTTTTGGCACTACAGACAGCATAAATGCCACTGTGAAGATTTGCACCTGGTTACTCACATTTGTTGTCGGCTCTCCTCTCCAAATAAATCACCTACAGCCCTGTATTCAACACATGATGTGGCCATCTTGTGAGATGCAATTGCAATACACTCGCAATACTTTTGGGAACAACATCTGTCTTGTTTTCTCTCTCTCTTTGTCTGTCTTGTGGTCTGCATATGCATACAGTATGTGATATTTGTGTATTCGAACAATACAAATTAGGGATCAACGTCTTTGAAAAGCTTACATAAAAACTGCATTTCAGGAAGAGATAACACTGCATAGTTGTACAGATGAATGACAGTCAAAAAAACAACATTTTTCATTTTTTTCAGTACCCAGGTTGAGCAAAATTGACTGTAAATATGATTTTGAAGTCTCTTCCATGCTGTTTCCATGCTTATAAAAACAAAAGCTGAAAGCCAATCAGCTTTACTTGTGAGACTGAGACTGAGATTTTCAAAAACACCAATAGAGGCAATAATCTGATAACTAGCAAATGCCAAGTTATGTCTATTTCATGTTTACTCCCAAAATAGAGAAAATGCCCATTGATTCCCCTGGCTGCTCCAATGTCAACAGCACAAGATTCCTTCAAGAGCCTCTGTGCCACTACATTCATCATCGTCTTACACCCATTGCTGCACAGCTCCGTTCGACTATGAGACACACTTATGGCCTTCTGGATAGCGAGAGTGTGGTATAAATTCTGAAACTAGTATTTGACTATTTAGGCCCTACATAATAACATAATGAAGAAGAAAGGGATTCATCTCACACAAGATTACCGTATTAGAAATGTGCCAAATAGGAGAAATTCTTGTGTTGCCGCTCCTAACAAATATTAAATGAGATTTTGAAATTTTATCAAGATATTGTAGAAAATCGGAAGAAATGAGATCATCATGAAAGGGGCATAAAAACCAGGAGGGTTGTCATGCATGGTTAAAGTATCAGCAAAATGCCTAAAAATGACTGCATCTCAACTACTGGAGTAATTCTGCTTGAGTCAAGAAATTATTCTGGTGATCCTTGATGTGGTAAGTTTGTGAGGGAACGTTTCACATTGGGAGAGTTGGCAGCAATATTATGTTTCTATTTTGGCAAGACAAATTATTCTAGCCTCTCCACCAACTTTTTAATAGAACTGACAGGTACTGTAAAGTCAAAACATCCTCAGACCCACAGGACCACGTGTGTTGTTTCTTCCTCCTCTAATATGACCCACAGAATACAACCCACAGAACCGTTTCTTAAAGCTGTAGCATGCACAGACTTAGCCCAAAACAGCCACTGTTTGGTCATGTTTAGGCACCAAAACTATTTGGTTAAGTTTAGGAAAAGGTTTGGGTAAAGTTACGTTAAGGACCTTCGTTGCCATGGTCACAACATCAAATATGCAGAAACGAATAAAACAAAAATGAAAACAAGGTCTAAACACATGAAAACAAACAGCGGTCTCACTTCACTCAGGAATCTAACATGGGCGTGAAAGTTCTGTTTTTTTTGGATCCACCCACCACCTTGAGAAAATCATCCATGGACTTTCATTCTCTTTCTACAATGACACTTACTGCAGGTAAGACCAGGTTACGATCCAGTGGGTTGTTTTATAGGGCAGGAACAAACAAATTGTGGGGTTGATTTTTTGATTTTGGTGGAGGACGCTCTGCTACAGCACTTACAACTTGAACATGGAAGTGAGGAAATATTATCCAATATGACCCTCCTGTATTTTACAAAGTAAGTCATATCATGTAGAAGTTAATTCATAGAATTACCTGCCATGACTGCTCGATTGAGGGAGATGGAAATAACTTGGCCACTGTTGAATCTGATGTGTAGCATTACCAAGGGAGGCTGAGCATTTCGATTCATCAGTAGTTGGAACACACCCTCCAGTCCTGAAAATGGAGACCTCCACCCCAGCATTCCTGTCAAAAGCCATTGTTCCCCAAACCCATACAGCATTATAGAAATGTGTTTCTCATGATATCCGAACAATATCAAAAGTCCTCTGCATTTCAGAAATCCTTCACCACCAATACTTTGCCACAGGGCTCAGTCCCTTTTGAATCTTCCAGCATTGTCTTCTGAGCAGAGAGGATGTCTACCAGATTTCGGAGTTCCAAAGTCTTCCTTGCACCCTCTATAGATGTCCCCATTAAAGGTGAGCATTTCCTCTGATGAGAACAGCCTGGGGAATGTTCTGCCTTCATCTGCTGAGACCCTCTTTGACCCAAAATTCATTCACTGTAACCTCTACAAACTCCTCCCACACTTTGGCTTCTATTCCAGCTGCCTCTGAAGCAGTTCTGGCTTACTGGTACTTCTAGGCTTAGTCAGAAGTTCCAGGGTCAACCAGGCCCAGAGCGCTTCCTTCTTCAGTTTTCCCACCCCCTTCACTGCCAGCATCTGCCAGTGGGTTCTTGGTTTGTCGCCATGACGAGCGTCAACAACCTTATAGCTACAGCTCCTTGCAGCACCTCCCATGACATTAAATAGGGTCCATTCTGATGCCCCCAACCTCTGCCAGGATACAGAAGAATTAAAGCATTAGTCCTCCAAAAGGCATTCCCACAAACTCTTGCTTCACACTGGGGGTTACCAGGCAGGCTGCTTTATCATCTGATGAAACTCACCACCAGATGATGACAAGGTCATAGCCCAGGCCCTTGAATAAGAAATTATAGCCCCATGTCTGATGGGACAACTACAGAGTCAATCAACTTTTCCCTGAGGGGCTTTGGTACCATGTGCACTTATGAACCTCCTTATCTTAAGCACATGTGCAGTAACAACAGTGAATGTTTTCCTCCCAGCAACATGCAGTCACATTGCCATGCCTGGAGGAAATCTGCACTCTACTCAGTGCTCTCATCTTATTTTATTAATTATTTATACGTGTGGGAGGGTAACCAAAATGTCTTTTAAATTAATATTTAGTTTTCCCTCTTTTTTTATATTTATTTATTTATTTATTTGTGGATATGTTAATACTATACTTATACCTGAAAACGCTAGCTGAAAACAACTTGACTGGCTTTTCCTATTGAACTCGGAGGAGATGGGGCAGGATTTGATTCTGTTCCTCCATCTTTGTGCATCATGCTTATACAAGCACATTCCTGTTGAACATTTTTGCGGAACAAAAATGCATGTTCAGAAAGACATTTTTTAGGAATTATTTTCATGACAGTTCCCACCACAGCCAGTTTTGAAAAACTATGTCTTTACTGTGCAGTGCTGTTATTGTATTTGACTTAAGGCGATATGTCAGTATGTATGTCAGTTCTAACCCTTGTAAAATTGGAGGATTTATAAAGGTCAAATGATGCTTTTTTTTTTTTTTTTTTTTACAGAGGAGGTAGGTTGACATTGTCTGTATGTGCAGGTGGTGTGGGGGTGTTCAAATGTGAAGGAAAAAAAATTCAATGTGCCATCAAGTTAAAATATATCAAAATTAACAATAAAATGCCACAAAGATTATTATTTTGGGTCTGTCCAGTTCTGATGGGGCTTTACTGGCTTATCCACTTATCTAGCAGCTTCCACCCATTGAAATGTGCATGCACACATTTAGCCAATCAGGATAAGCCCACTTAACCCTCGGCTTCTCGGTGTATAAAAGGTTTCCTCTTCTCATTGTCCACTTTTCTTCAGCACCTGAGATGACAGAGTGACCCAGGATGGCTTTTGTCTTAAACTCTGTTAGATCAGCACTGACCACCAAACCATGGTTGGATTACTGTCACCAAGCAGCATGAACACTGCGTCTAATGCTGTGGTGATTCAAGGGGCAACTGAATGCATCAATCACTTGCTGGGCTCTTTATGCTGCAAGGTGCCAGCAGCATTACAGCAACTTTGCACACTTCTTGGAGCTGCAGCTAGAGTCTGACAAGAGGGATGCTGAAGGCAACAGCGGCCCCTCTGAATCCTTAAACTCCTGCCAGAAGAAGAAAACTCCATCCTGTCTGCGGATGATGCCAACGTTGATGCTTTCTGCCTCCTCCGCCTGCATCATATTCTGTCATTGCTCTGGCTCCTGTTTTTGAGGATTTCCTCATTATTATAAGAGCAATTGCAGACATGGTTGGCCTGTAGCTTTGACCTCTTGTCCTACCTGGTGGAGGCTAGACCAGACTGTCAAGAAGACCTGGCTACCTTTACTGCATTTGCACACATCTTGATCAGAGCCCTTGAAGATCAAGGCTCCAGTCTCTTGCTCACAGACTTCACCAGACTGAGAGGGAAGGTTCTCTTGTCATGAAGGTTTCAGGGGCAGTCAGTGTTTGGTCACCCATTCCTGAAACATCATCAGGGGGTGAAGAGGAAACATCCAGCAATGTGGCCTGCCTTCCAACTTTCCTGTAGTTCTCAAAGCCTTATTAGGCAGACCTCTCCTGAAGTGTTATCAATTAAGACAGCACTGCTGCTTGCATTGAAGTCAGAATGATTTGTGTGCACTATCTGTCTACTCCAGTGGTTTACTGGTGAGAGGGGGTTTGGGTAGTGCTGCACTGAGACAAAAGCCATTCTTCATAACTAAGAACATCAATAGTTATTTTCAGTTCCATGATGATTCAGCAGGATGGAGTTTGTCCTGCTCCCCATATTGGGGAAAGGGAGGACAGATTGTGTGTGCGCTGTTATGCTATGTGCAACATACTGTAGCATGTGCAGAAGGTTGAATACTAGAGGTTGAATACTGTATGACGTTGCAACAGGCCCAAGCCCAGTCTTGAAAGCATTCTCAATCTTGCAAATAATAAGACTGTGTTTTGTAAATATGTAATTTGATGGCACAAACAAAGATTTGCCATCTTGATTATGAGCCTCTTCTAGTTGTCTGGCACATGATGAACACCCAGATATGGCTTTCATCATAAAGTAATACATTCTTCTCTGTTCTATTCTATTCAGTTCAATTCTATTCTGCTCCAAGTCTTCGGGAAATCTCCCCCCTTTCATGTGAGTGATTATGATGGTATCATCAATATGCAAACTGGTGCATGGAGTCATTTAGTGACTTCTAAGCAACTTTTTGAGCATGCATTTCCTGCTTTCCATTGGGAAAATCTGGCAACACAGACTGCTGGCATTCTGAATGGAGGTAGCAGCCTTTCAGTGGTCACTCTCTTCTGCACCTTGGTGCAAATGGCATCATGGGCTGGTGTCTTACTTGAGTAAAGCCTTTCCAGTGGCGGTCATATTCAGGCCAGGGAGTTGGCTGCATCGTCCTTTGCAAAGGATTGGGAAAAGCAGCATGGAAAGGAGGTGCATGTGGGTGGGCTAGTGGGGTTAGACCTGCCAATTAGGGGGATGGGGATAGCTGTCGAGAGGTCTCTGAGTCAAATGTGTTGAAAAACAGCTTTAACTCATTTGCTCTTTCTCAGTTCCCCTCTCAGTCCGCACTGCTTGTGACCTTCCTCCTCCCACTACACACCACCTTTACATCGCTGTACTGTGTGTTCCCTCCTGTTCTTATATGAAAAACAAACCACAATTTAATGCATTTAATTATGCATTTAATGAGTTAAAAGAAAGAAAATATGCTTAATATTGCTCACCTGAAATAGCAGTAGCTGTACTGTTTGTATTGTTCGTTGTTTATGTTAGACTCATGAGCTATAGGCTGAGGCAGCCTGCCTTTGATCAAGGTCAGTCTAAACAAGCGAAGCTGTGATGGGCGGATGCTGTGTAGACATTTCTTGCGTAGGTGGCATACTTTGTTGCCACAGAAACCTGATTCAATGTGTATCTGCTAATGGGTGCATTAGTGAAAGGGAGAGGTATGAAAAGGGAAAGGGAAGTGTTCAATGTTGTGATGCACTTAAAACAATTTATTGATTTCTAATGCCATTGACAGATAGATAGGTAGATAGATGGCATTAGAAATCAGTAAACTGTTTTATTTCCAAATCTGCAGACATATTGAACATAAGCCTATCACTTAGCCTAACGTGTGGCTATTACAGTTTTACAGTTTTTTAAATGATTCAACTTAAGCTTATTACTTAACGGCAGGTTATTCTTATTCATTCTGTGTTGCCTGCTCTCGGTGGTCAGGTGTGGCTGCGGTGCGTTGCCTGTAGCAACAGCCGGGGCTTGGCTAACTGAAGAACTGGCTAAAACCTGATTTGCACTGAGATGATACTTCAAGCTTGAAGTGCTCCGATAATACAAAAATTCCTTCTCACAGAGAATGCATATGACTGTGCTGTTATCAGCGGTTCTATCTGGGTGATTTTTTTAGATACATCCCCCCCAACATATATCTATGCATGTTCCATTCAGAGGATCAAGCAGAGTTTTGTCCATATCTGTGTGGTTTTATCATCTGTTTCCATCATGCTGTGGCTGCACATGTGCAACTAATGTACCAACCAGTTCGAACTGTGCGAGACAAAGGCTCAGGGGTCATTAAATTATGTGTTAATTTGCATTATTTGTTAAATGTGTTTTTTTAATTAATTACTCGAATTAATGTGTTAATTTGACTCACTGATAATTTTGGCTAACATCAATATACAGTTCATCTTAGCCACCACTAACATAAAGCAGGGACGTCAAACCAAGTAATATTAGCTTGTGAAAATGAAAAACCAGTAACTAAAGCTCTTGCTGCTTTTGATTATATACAGTATATCCTCTGACAAATCACCATTGAAAGCCACAAGGTAGAAGTAAATATGTGTGTGCATGTGTTTGTAATTCTGTTTTTTTTTTTTTTTTTCTCAAGCAATCATATAGAGGATTGACAGGTGCTTTTTATACCAAACTGAAGTACAGCATTTAGCCGATGGTTACAGTGTTCAGTTTTACACTGAAAAACACCACAGCATTGAAAAACCACATTAACCTGACCCTCTCGCCTGGCACTCTACATCTTTATTAAGTCTCTTATTCATGACATGCTCTGTGTTTTTAAGTATGCTTCAACTGCTTCCCACAGTCCAGACTTTAGATTGAGTTTACAAAAATATGGAAAAAGTGTAATATCACAGCAAAAGTAAGAGTTGTTGTAAGATTGGCAGTTATTAATACTCAGTTCATCAAATTGGCACCCAAGATAATGTGATAATATTGAATTAGAGGTTGCTGCCAATTTCTGCATTTACAGCTCATGCTTACTAAACTGTCTTCTATATTACTATTATTACTGTTACATTATTATGATATTGCTTGATCCCCTTAACATAAGCAACTACCTAGTTAGCCATCTTCTGCAAAATTGTATGAAATGTAATATTATTGCACAGCCCTTTATTTAGTCCTCTTTTCAACCAAATGACATCTTGTCTTAAGTTGTGCAATGGTGTTTGATTTAAGTGTTTTTTCTTCATTCATGTCAAACAAACAGAGATTGCACACTTCTTGCCCTGATTTGGCAAGACAGAGAAGTGACAAAAGTGGTTAATTTATCAAGTACCATTCAAGGCTTAGTGTTGGCAGGAGATCTTTCATTGATAGACATGAGCCAAAAAGACGTATTTACAACAGGTGAAAGTATTCTCCTACCTTTAAAAAAGTGGCTGGTTTCTGCAGTCTCTTCTCATTTTTTTTTATCAGAGTAAACTGCTTTCAGAAAGGACACCCAGTGTTAGCCTGTAATGATGCAAGCAAATGCAAGGCGGGAAGTGGAATCAGCAACCCCAGATCAAGTGGACGAACCCTAGTCGAGATCAACATTTTACCAGTCAAAATTAAAATGGGCCTTAAAATGTGAGAGGAGAGGGGAAAAAAATATATAAAGGGGTGTGGGAGTTTTCAAGCTGTGTGCAATCCACAGTCAGTCGTAAAAACACCAGGCAAATGTAATGAATGCAACATCTATCAGCTTTAGTACTCAGAAATAACAAAATGATTGGGATGGAAGTCATGTAAAATGTGTTTTTTCTTTTTGATAGGGCCGAACCTCAGAAAGTAGTCAATATCTACTCTGAACACTTAACATTTCCTTGCCACATATTTGCGAAGCTCTCGTCACTCGGCTTCAAAATTACCTGATCTGAACATCATTTTAAAAGCAATAAAAATGAGATAACAGGCTGACTACGGCTCTGCGCCTCTTTAAGGTCTCGTCTCTCACAGAGGGATTCACGTTTTTTTATCTGGGACTGCCTGTCGCACTCAAGCAAGTGACATATCAAGGGTAACATGCATTATGGATACACACTGGACTGAAGAAACCGATCTAAATAAGCCAACATGCTTGCCATTATATTTCGTCATTAAGTATGTGCATATTATAGGGAAAAAAACATTGTTTTATTTGAGCATTGTATGGATTGCACTATAAATATTAAACCTGTACTTTCTGCACTTTTAGGCTCGAAAGCAACTAGTGATCATTCTTCCCCCCATGAAATATGATGAACACTGTTGAGGCTCCTTAATAACAGGAAGGAATAATCATGTGGTTATTGCCAACTCAAGAGAGAGCTTGATTCATAATAAAATGGGCAATTTCCCCTAAATCCCCCCTTAGGGTAACTGGTAAACTAAGGAGGGATTTGATGTGAGGGTATGAGGACTGTGATTGTGTGTTATCGGCTGAGTAATTTGCTCTTGTATAAACATGCATTACTGTTATCTAAGTGCCCCCTGACAGCCGATTGGCTCCTCATTAGGCCTGTGTGAAATGAGATTAGCAACGAGCCTCGAAATTATGATCCAATCCCAGAACACATAATCTCTTGCACACATACCCCCCACCCCCTCCCCTTCTCTCTCCTCTATTTCTGTCTCTTTTTACCTGGTTGCCTCTCATTGTCACCTCTCTCTCTCTCTCTCCCTCTCTCTCTCTTCCTCTCTGTCTCTCCGCCAGGCTGTAACTGCAGCGGCAGATCAGAAGAGTGTGTGTTTGACATGGAGCAGTATCGCAGCACCGGCAGTGGGGGGCGCTGTCTGAGCTGCAGAGACAACACGGACGGGCCCCACTGCGAGCGCTGCAGGGAGAATCACTACAGGGGATCGGCGCAAGAGCCCTGCTCGCCCTGCCACTGCAACAGCAACGGTAAAGAAGACGCACCACTCTGAGACATCATCGGGAAAATTACTGTCACCATTAGTATAATTATTATCACGCTGCCATTACCAACACCAAAATAAGGCTGATATTTCCTTTTTGAGTGGATGAAAATGAGATGCATGCATGCAGACATGAGTAAGACTTACCCAGATGAAAAGGACTCATAGGATTAATTGTGGCATGTTTCAAATTTCATGGCCGGAGCCTTAAATTATTAAAAATGCTGCGTTCGGATTTCCTCGGGGCCATCAACTACTTGTGGGCCAAAACCATCACATGAAAAAAAACTGGAGCATTCCAGAATTCATAATTTATACATGTCATGTTCATCGCATGTCTCGCACATCTCATCAGATCCATCCTCGTCCTTAAGAGTCCCACACGTCCATTAAAGAATGCATGGCTGTACTCTGCCCTGCTGTTGCTCATTGATCTGGTTGACCCAACGCTATCAACGTAAAGAGCCGGCGCGCTTTAAACACAGACTAATTTTAGGTTGATGGATATTTAATGTCTGGGCTGCCTATTACACCATTTATCACCTTTTAATCTCTCTCTCTCCTTCTCTTTCTCTCTCTCGATCTATCTATCTATCCACACAAACCATGGCTACTCTTTTGAATGTGTTTCGTATATAGGGTGAGGTGATCCCTCGGAGCTGCTGGACTCCATTACACTGATCAAAGGCTCCAGCAGACTCCATCCTGCCTTGTTCCCTCTCATGTCCGCAATGCTCCAGCTGGTCTTTTTTCTCCGTTAACCACATCTACAGTATGTTAGCCACAGTACAATGCTGTGTTCCTCCAAGGTTATCCGGCCCTTTCAAGCTCATCTGTGGGATTTTGGAACAGGGATTCAGTAATAGGGGCTCAGATAGCCTTGTCAGGAAAAGTTATTAATGATATATTGATCTACCCCATGTACTTTACCACCTAGGCCCATCGGATTCAGCTTCTGCTCTGTTCTTTGAAAGTGGTCCCTTTCCTATTTCTTTCTGTGCCGTGGCCCTTCTCTATCACTTGTCCCCGTTGTTGTATTAGCTCTTTCTTATTGTATGAATCAT
>OMLF01012922.1:20546-30668 GCA_900302615.1 Holocentrus rufus | reverse complement strand
CACTAAACCTAATGCTTTATACTGGCTACATTTACCAGTTGGGGAATTTCTATTCTACATTCATACATTCATGAACATTATCACCTGTCCTATGCAACAACATTGTCTAGCTAGCCTATTATGCTGTTCAGGACCTGTGTGCGTAATGCATCAAGCAGCTATAGCTAAAATTAACGTGTCATTTTTGCTGTGGGCCTTACTAGTATGTAGTTGTAGTTAAAAGCTTTGCACTGTCTTACTTATCTTGGTTGTTTACCTGCTATGCTTATTGGAATATGAAAAACTTTCAGTCAGATGCTGCTCAGTCCATTTCAAATTTTCTCTCAGTAATGCAAGAAAATCTGTATTGACGACACTAATGATCAAACTGCATCAGAGATTTTAGGAGTTGCTCCTTGCTAATCTTTCTAGTCTAGAAGCCTGCATGTACAGTACATCAGGTGGCACAGAAGGAGACAGCCTCCGGTGTTAGATAGGAAATAAAATAGCGATTGCATCGCTGCAGCTTTGCAACACGGAGTTCACTCTGAGGTGAGGTCTCTGCTCATTCTGGCAGTGACACACACTAACATACAAACCTACATAATGCAAAGCCTGCCCGTTTGCTAAATTACAGATGTACACAAAGCACATATTCTCCTAACACAACATGTCAAAGCTGCTAGCCTCTGATTACCTGAGTGCAACACAGCTGTAATGTTGACTGCAGCTACACGGGCTACATGCAGGACTGGGGTGGGTGAAATGCCCTCAGTGTTTCACAGTTAGTCAAAGACTTCTCATTAATCTATAATATCAGCAGCAAGAAATACTCTTGAGACATCTAACGTTTACACGCGTTTTCTCATTTTCTCTCTCCATTTCTCTCACACTTATGGATCCTGCAGCATAACGTAACACTAAACTGTTAGCATTAGCTAATGCTAAACGGACAAAGAAACACGCTGTGTTCGGAATGGGGTACTCACACACTAAGCACTACATACTCAGTGAATATGTAATACATACATACACGAAAAGTGGTTAGCTCACACGAACAGTCTTTAGCTGACTGCAGCCAGGACGTTGCCATCAAAAATAAACGGAATCCACTGCGCTCTTGTTTCCTCTGAGGCTGGGCCGATGTAGTGATTTGTGTCGGTCTGTACAGCCAACAACAGAGCAGCTGTAGTGCCTAGCTCTTAGCTGCAACATAATGAGCTGCTGACGGTTATCTGTTGCTTGCGAGAAAAAAAAACATGTCGGACCTTCGCAAAGGTAGTTTTCAAGCCAGGGTGGAGATACCCAAAGGAGGGGGCGGGGTTATGCTAAAATCCCCGCTTCTTACGTAAGAAGCGGGGGGAAATCTGAACAGCTTGCTTCAGCCCATGGTTTCTGAGCTAGCTAGCTAACTCAAAACTTACTGGGCTGTTCTTTCTCAGACTTTGAGGGTTAGTAGGCACGGCGGATACCCCAATATATGTGCCCAAACAGCGAAAAAGTGGGTTTTGCATAATATGCCCCCTTTAAGGAGGGGCCAACCTCACTGTAATGTGACCCTGTGAAAACTGTGATTGTGTTGAAGTGCCACCTGGCCCCAACTTGCTCTCTCTCCCCAGGTGCCATCAGGTGAAGATGGGATGCCATAGTCTGGTCTGGGACCTTAAAGAGCTGGTGGAGGGTAGCTGTAATACCTTCTTTAAGACAAACCATTTTTGCCCAGGCCCAGGCTATTGTTTTTATACCTGAGACAAAGGTTAAGCTGTGGCCTCATCAGATCCCAGAGGTGCCTCAAAATGCCATGAAGGGAAAGGGAAAATACTGTGACTCAGAAATCACCAAAGAATCACACCTTTTATGGTTAGGCCCAACTGTCAGTGTATGAACCAGATGGCTCTCCCATTCAGCACTAGCTATAACTGTGAGAAATAACCCCTGACTGAGTGATTTTAGTTTCAGGTACTTTCAAATGCCGATGCTCCACTGGGCCTGCTAGTGACACTAGAATTGCCAAGTTTCATCCTCTAGCCAACATGGATTTTGTCATTGTCATGTCATGTTCAGGACAGATTGTACAATCTTATTAGGTTTTGGCTGCAGCAATGCTATAGCCTGTTGTCTTGGTTTGCTAATGTTTAATGAAATTGAAAGAACAATATACAACACTGGTAGTTTTCAGGGAACCAATGCAGACATTACATTAAAAAAGCTTTAGCGTTGCCCCTGTCTCCAGAGACACTACTTTCGCTCAGCTTGAATTGTTTTTTGGCCAGATCATTGATTAAAGTGCTCCTGATCAGTTTTGGTTTGTTAGAATTGCTGTTGTTTTTGGTATATGTGCATTTGCGTTCTCTCTCTCTCTCTCTCTCTCTCTCTCTCTCTCTTTTTAATTTTAAAACACTTGGTTTAATAATTTTTGTTGCAGAAATATTAAGATGACAAACAAATCTGTATTTAAGCTCTGTCTTCATCCACGCCTTCCTCTTCCTCTGCCCCACCTCATGCATATATGATTTTGCATACATGTGTGCTGCTGCTACCACAGATCCTCTTGAATTCTCTTTCGAAGGGATCTGCGTGTGCCTACAATTTCTTAAGGGTAGGCATAACCATGAGTACCAGCTTTTTTGTATTCCAATGTATTGTGTGAGTTGCATGTCCTTTTCACACGTCAGAGGAACTGACAAGGGTGACAGACCATTTTGACAGTAATTGGATGGGTGAATGTGGTGATATAGTTACCTCAAGGCAGGCAAAAACAGCCAACAAATAACACTCGCACCCACCCTTCAGAAGTCAACCTACCTGTCTAAATCCAATTCTCTGATTTCCTAAGCTGCTCCTTTATGAATATGGCTATTTTATTTTTTTCCCCCAAGGGATTTGTTGTATGTATAAGACCTTATGCACAAAACAGAACAACTTTACACCATCACTTGCATTCAGAATCTGTATTGAGAGACAATCATAGAGTAGTAAAAAAAACAAAACAAAACAGGAAGACACTTCACATTTTTGCAATTATTTTGTATAAGCTTCCAAGATCTTCCTTTCTCACATTCTCATGAGCTCAAAGACAAGCTTGTTAAAGTTTACATCAATTCACCTATGTTCACTACTATCTTGCTTAAGCCTTTTCAGTCTAAACAAAACTTTACACGACTTTGGTCACACAAAACATGGTTACAAATAACCTATAAACATCCGACAGTTGTAGAGCTGTCAGTATTCTCATCCTCCTCATGTTTAATGCAATATTTCATGCTGTAAAAATTTTTGTGCTACAGTGATCCCTACATTTCCCATCGTTTCATTGCACTTTCTTCCCCTTGGCCAAGTCAGGCAAAGTGGTGATTCAACAGGGGTCCCCAAAGTTGTATCCTGGAACCACATCACATTTATTGGCTGCCCTTGGAAAGCAGAATTTTGAAATGTTCAGTTCTATTTTTTTTTATTTTTCGAAGCTACGGTTTACTGAAAGGTCTCTTTATTTGAGCTGAATTCAGAAAACAATTTAGCTTTGTTGTCTCCACGATTCTAAAGGCCTTCCAGTAAATCAGCTGCTTATCACAACCATGCTGTCTGACCCAGAAAATGACAGAACAAGAAATAGAAAGAGGAAATAAAGTGTATATTTATTGAGCATAAACAAAACCAGCAGGACTTACAATACGACCAGTATCTTCCTCAGCAAGCTGTCATTACTGTAAACATAAGGGATGGGAAACCAAGGTCTGTTGATAGGTCTGTTTCCCGTGAAAGTGTCGTGACCCAGAAGTGTAAGTTTAAGTGCCTCTTTTATAAGTCAGCATCATCTGACCTGTTTTGACCCCACACAACTCTGTTATGATATTTGAAGGAAGGGAAATATTTGGGAAAGAGGAGGCAGTGCAGCTGCCTGCTCAGTTGTGCATGAGATGATAAACATTGGGCGGCTTTTATCTGCCTGAGTGCTCCTCTCATAGGATTCTCCTCACACAAGGCTGAGCATTGAACAAGCATGATGCGGTTTGAAAGGACTGGTGGTCTTCAGAACCACAAAATCTCACTCTTCACAGTTTTCCAAGTGCCCAATAGCCGGCAGTGACAACTAGGCTGTGTCACATTTTCACTTCCCACATACTCAGCATCCCAGCATCTGGTGCTCAGATAGAGTTGGACCAATGGTGGGGAAGTTTACGATCACCGAAATAAATATTTTACAGTGCTCTTCTGTAGTACTTTTTATGCTAATACCGTGCAAAAAAACATTGAATTACAGTTTTGATCACAGCAAATGACAGTGAGAAAGGAACCCCACAAATAGCAGCTATAATACAGGTGCAACGTGCCACTGGCAAAGAGTAGCAGAATGATTATGATATCTGTTTAATGAATTTAATGAATTACTAACAAAGCACAATTTCTCTGCCATGCTGTCCTGAAGGAATTTGGGAATTAAGTTTAAACCAGAATTTTCATTAATAAGTCATCTATAAGTTAATACTTCCACTGTCCTCAGTCTGATCAGACCAGCTTCAAGCTGCTTTACTGTCACATACACACATACATACGTGCATACACACACACAGAGACACACATGCATTCTCTGAATTGATCAATGTATTGTGCTCTATGAAAGCTATGTGTGATGGGGAGCCAGCAGGGGGATGGGTCAATGAGCTGCTGCTCTGATTCTCTCTCTCTCTCTCTCTCTCTCTCTCTCTCTCTCTCTGTATTCTCCACTCTGCTCTTCTGGCAGGCAGAGTAGTATCCAGCACCGGTAGCAGCTGCTTCCAATTGCTGCCGTGCCACAGAATCTCCATCTAACTTGGGGATAAGTGAAGTAATCATCCACCTTGTCCATTTAAACTTTCAGTGTGGCAGATTTTTCACCAGCAGCTTTACATGCTGCACAGCATCAGTGTTTTTGGTCCTGAGGTGGACTGAAAAGGAAGGAGGGCATCACTTTCTGGAGAAGGTATGGTACTGACTTTGTTTAAGGAATGGCTAAATTCATTTTCACTGGGTAGTCAGTTTGCTTTGGCAAACTTTTAATAAATGCTATTTAAATGAAAAATGTCAAAAATGTGTTAATTTTGTCTGCCTGTGTTTCAGTCAGGACAGTTTTCTTTTTAAATCCAGTGTCTCATTTTCAGATGTTTTTAAGGTTTTACTTTATTTTAAATGACAAGTGATTAGCCATGATATATGTAATAGATCAATACCATTATTGAATTCTACCCCTGGATGGGCACAAGAATAAGTATTGTTCAAAAAGGAGCTTGGTCCCCTGACTTGCTGCCCTTATCACCATCTTCACCTGAGTAGGGGATGACTTTCATGAAAAAGTGATCCTGTGTTCACAGTAAAAGGAAAAACTAACAGATGCCCTTTTTTGATTTAGCCCATGCCTGAAGTGCATAATTCTGCCTAAACATTTCTCAAGATCTGTTCCATTCTAAAGTTGGATTTAAAATAAAAAGCAGTATTTCTTTAATTCATTACTTTAAGACTTGTAATGTCAGGTTATTGTTTCTAATATTCAGTTAAGTACAGCATTAACATTGATCCATTTACAAAGTGTATGTGGAGCAGAGAGGACACACTCTCCTGTACGAGTGCCTATTCATCAATGTCTGTAACAGAGCATTATGTCCGTGGCTACAGTATCCATCTGTGTTCCACGAACATGAACATTGTATTAAGAACTTCTGAATGAACATACACACATATGATGCATCTGCCCTGTGGGCTCATAAAATATAAAGAATATTCTTGTGCCTGTGACAGTAAAGGGAACATTTCACAATAGAATTTTTGCTCACGCTACCTACTGTTGTGTATAGAGTCACTCTAATTATTTATTCGACTGTTGTGACTGCCCTTTGGCTTTTGATATGAGACAATGCTTTGATGCCATTTGAAAGGAAGTGTGAAGTGATGGAAGGTTCCTATGACGCAGGAGCCACTGAGCACAGCAAGAGCTCCCCTCATGAACCTGACACATTGAACAGTCCATGTGTATCTCGCTCTTTGTGCTGTAATACACATCATTGTGCTCATATTTTGTTCCTATAAACAGACAATACCACACAATCTATGTATAGATTTACTATTCAATTTTGTAACTGTAGTATATATATGAATAAAAACCTTTATGCTAACACACTGTAAACACACTTTTGTGGAATGCAATGACTTATCTATGTGGTGTCACCATAAAGAATATAAATTAACATCACAGTATAGGTGAAAATATTTTTGTTTATGATCTTCACCATGAATGAGAGTATTGTGATTCAGTAATAGACTAAATCAAGAGGCTCTTGTCCTGAAATAAACAAAATTATTAAAGAGAAACATGCCGAATGTTTTACATCAACTGAAGTTCAATTACCACACCAAAATAAATCAGGCATTCTTTCTTTAAGTTACTTAACTGGCCATAACTCAGATTAGGTGCCAGAGACAGTATTGTTGTACTGGCACCTTCTTCCTTTTTTAATGGAGATCAGAGACAGAAAGTGGGTTCATGTAGTTTAAAGACTGTGAGCACGACATGACTCAATGCACACTGTTGATTTCATCACATTAACAAAAGAAAGAAATCCTCTTATAGTCGGTACCTTAGTGGGACAACAGTCACGGGGAATAACAAGGACCATATAGCCATTTTCATTATCAAAAATGCCTTAGCATAATCACCTCTTTGGTAAATATTTCTCTGTCATTTAGAGCATAGAAATCACTGGGCATTTGATTAAAAACATGCCATTAAATATTTACATATCTTTCTACTCGCACAGCTGTTCATTTGATGATGCTATTTGTCTAACTGTGATTTGCAAATGCAATTTGTAGTTAATAGTGTGTTCTGGAAACATTCAAAATAGATCAATCCAATAATGTTACATGTTGATCTCCTCTCTGACCAGATGATGTTTCACTGTTCTACAACTTCCACAGCCTATCTGAAAGGTATCAAACCTGCCAGTTGATTTCACAAGGAGAATAAGGGCTCAGATTAGAGACTTGAATATCACTCAATATCACTTTTCCTAGGTTTAGCTTGTATGAATTAATAATTGATGTGAAAAGGCAATAACAGAGTCCCTCTGATTCCTTCTGATTTAAAACATAATTGTTTCATTGCCAGAAAAAAAAAGACGTTTGTCCCTCCTCTGTAATCTCTTATGTCATTTCAATGTATAAATTGAACTGGCTGTTCTGTGGAGAAGAACACATTTTCTGGTTCAAAGCCAGTACCACTTTGATAAACTAAAACTCATTTGGGTGGAAAAGCCTCAGCAAACGTTGTAGTCCATCCCAGAGAATCTGCTCCACATGGACAGTTGCTGGATCATCCAGGGATCATCACAGCCAGACCTGAGTCTTACAGTTCAACTCTGTAGCTGCTGGAAAGAGATTTCATGTTCCCTTCCTGCCCACCCCATACCTTTGGCCCGGAGAGATGGACTAGATCTGTGATGTGCAACCAATGAAACATACATGTATTGATGATGAGTTTGTGATCATTAGTGCTGTAGATTTTGAATTGAACTTAGTGAGGCAGGAATCCCAATATCTGAGAGGGTTTTGCCACTACAGAGTGGGAAATCAGACACTGCAGTTGTTCATGTTTTGGAGCACCAAAGCATTTTTATTAATACAAGAAAATCACAGATATGCTCTAAATCTGCATACATTACATTAGTACATTAGTATTTTTTTTTCTGTAATCACAGCTACACAAGACACTTACATTAAAACAAAGCAATGCCAAACAATCTTGAGCCAACTGACTTAATGAAATACAGTGTTGACAAATAAAATAATGCTAGTCAAGGGGATAAAGATAAAGTGGGGCCTATATGAAAGTTGTTTGGACATGCTGGGCTCTGCAGATGGACTCTCTGATTCTGACATCTGTGTATGGTTGTTGTCACAGACATGGATATGGACCAAGGATTCTATCGGAAGGTGGATGTCCAGGACCACGCTCACTACATCGTTGCCTTCTTTGTCTTGGTGATTGGAGCAGTGGGTGTTACTGGGAATGCCCTGGTCATGTACGCCTTTTTCTGGTAAGCCACATTCCTTTGTGGGAGGGACTTCACTTAGGGTTAGGGTTGCTGGTGAAAATCATGCTTGTCATAGAAAATCACTACATCACAGGGTTTCTGTTGTGCAAAAATTTCAGTTTCATGAAGGATGATAGGTTGTATTTGTCTTCCATGTCTTCATGCACTGAGTGTTCTCTACTGGGATAGGTGGGCTGGTTTATTTCATGATATTATGAAAAAAATTATCTATCTATCTATCTATCTATCTATCTATCTATCTATCTATATATATCCTTCCACCAACCGTGTGTGGGGACATAATGTCTATATAAAGTAGATAGTTCTTGTTGCTTTGTGCCACAACTCGTTGTAGAGAGGGTAAGAGGGGTTTTCCATGATGGCTTCCATGATGACCAGAGAAGATTAGGCAAATTAGTCTGCTGATGAAACAGCGACGGCTGTTCTACACTTCATTTTTTACAGTCGTCAGGCTATTTAACCTATTTTAACACATGCTTGTTGACAGATTCCATCAGCCTCTGACACTTTTTACAGTGTTGTTTTCCTGTCTGTCTGGCCTGTGTGTCTAAATGTGTTCTGCTGACTTTCTTCATCAGCAGTGTGTTTTATAAACTCACCCAGAAACTGCAATGCCTGGATTTTTTCACTCGCCATCAGAGTGAACACGGCCGTAGTAGCATAAACAAAAAACAGCCTATGATGCTGATATGCAGAGAGAGAGGGTGAGAGAGATGGTCGAGAGAGCTAGACAATGAATGGAGTGAGGGAGCAAAAGTAGTCAGTGCAAACGTTTTTCAACATTTTTGAATCACTGCAACCACAACCTCATTCAGTTAAAACTGTGCACTAAAACTTTTAGGGCTGATTGGCTCATTAGTTTGCGAGATTAGCTGTAGACAGACACACAGACACACCTGACCAAACGCATGACCTCCTGGTGGAGATAACCATCATCCATACTATAATAATGAAGCAACATAGAGTTATCAGGACAGGAAGTTATCAGGAGACATCACACTGTAGGAATGCCTTTGATGTACATGATCATTATCTACCATAGCAGAGATGGCATGAAGGCTAACTAGGCTACCAGGCTAACACTGGGTCATCCTTTAAGCTACTTTACACTTAAGAGGTGCCTCTCAATGTTGACTGCACATCTATAGCCAGCATTAACTTATATTCACAATATGAAAAAGAAGCATGGGATCTGTGATAAACTGTGACCAGCTTGGTTTACTAAACTGACTCAACCAGGATCTGAACTTGTGTCTCTGGCATGGCAAACCCAGTGTGTCTTTTACAAACTAAACTGAACTGAGAGTGCCACAGTGGCCTTGCTCATGGCATCTACATAGCATTGCCCTGTGGTGGTAAATAGTCGGCTGAGATTATTGAAATTTGTTGGTTCAAACAAGAATGGACTACGACTAAAAACAGCCATCGGCTTTGACCCAAACTGGCCCATCCCAACCACCATGTGGATACTCTACAGCCACCAACTTACACCACACTTAAGCCTCTAATACCCACACCTATCTGCATTACTAGAGTCCTATTGTACAGAAATGCTTTACTATTTTGAAAGTGCTGCAAAACACACACACACACACACACAAACACAAATGAAAAAACATAACACTTCTCTCCTCCACGAGTTATGGACTGGACTGAATTATGTCCTTGCTGCTTTTTCTACCTATGTGCTCGGGCTGTTTGAGCCTGACTCAAAAGATTGCAAATCTCCGGGTCAGATTTCCATGTTGTACAAGCTTTACTGTTAAGAGAAAATAATGTTTAGTTCCCATTCTAAAAGTGAGGAACAATCGGAAAACAATTTCTTGTACTGAACAGACTCAGAGGTTAGAGTTGTAGCCATACTATTAAAACATCTGAAACAGTAAAAAGCATAAGGAAAAAATATCTGCGCCAAATGCATTTTTCATGCTTTACCAAATGTGGTATTCGGATTTACCAACAGCCCTTCTGGCAATGATGGATCACAGTAGATTCAATTATAGTATATCTAGCTCCAATTTCAAATGAAACTACACAAGATTGCATCCCTGTTACTTTG
>OMLF01012922.1:0-20526 GCA_900302615.1 Holocentrus rufus | reverse complement strand
ACAAAAAAAAAAAAAAAAAAAAAACACTGAAGGATAAACAGTATATCAATTTTCTGTATTTTGTTCTAATTCCAGATTACTACATTGACAGGCTATATTCATTCTTGATAAATGTACCAACAAAATTTCTGAGACAGACTTTTGTTTTTTAAAATAATTAATTAATTATTATTATTATTATTATTATTTTTTTTTTGTTTGTTTTTGTTTTTAAACAAACACCGTGCCAGAGAGAAGCAAGGTAGGGTGCATGAGAGAGACCAAAGTAGAGATGAATTAAACAACAAACAAGATACAACAACTCCCTGTGTGTCCTGTATTCATTTTTTCACAACCACTGACGTCAACAGTCACATGGACATCCTAGCTAGCCCATCTATCTTTTTCAAGCTCTTGCGCTGTTTTCGTTGGCAGTGTGGCAGTAACTGTAGAATTTGCTGATTATGGTCAGTTTACCAGTGCATTCGGTTCTTCCAGCACAGTCAGCTGACTTCTCCAGGGCACTGATATCATCCTAAATTCTGACCTTTTTTCTATTTCAGTTCATCAAGTTTATCTTTTGGACTTTTCCCTTGAGGTCAATAATTCTCTTCTTCTTAGCATTCTTCTGATCTTCCAGGTAGGTGTGGCACCTCTGCCTTGCTCCTGCAGCTGACATTAAGAGCTCATTTGTAATCTGTACATTAGTTACACCGCCTGCAGACCTGACATGATCAACAATGAGCCCCTGACCTACCAGTGAGGTTGCCTTTTGGTTTTCCACAATCAGCTCTTTGTGTATGTGTGAGATTTCTGCTTAATTTGACAGTTACAGTAGAGAGACACAGGAAAGGGACTGGGCTGCAATTGAATCTGGGCCACTGAGACTGGGACTTAGCCTTAATGGTACATGCTCTACTGGCGGAGCGATGCAGACGCCCCCACAGTCAGGTCTTTGTCGAGTGAGAATCCCTTCTCAACACCGGCTTGTCCATGAGAGACAATTAGCCTCACCTTCACCAACTTCAGCAACTTTTGTTCCCATTGCCTCATACAAGAAAGTGTCCACTTTCTTGTGCAAAATCACAAACCCCCCTGAACTCCCACAGGATGTTGTCACACAATGACTCCTCTGCATGGTTAGCCTCAACCAGACTGGACCATATTCTTTTCATACACTTCCTTGGATCCTGCCATGCATCTTGGGTTGAGCCACTGTATGTCTCTCACCATCTGGTGGTGCACTGGGCTTTTTTCTGCTTTTTCTCAAGTAGTAAAATCAGAAATTCCCTTATATTATAATTCCCTTATATATATATTGCTTTGGTTGCCTTAAGTTGATGTAGAGTTTCTGCTGAAAATCATAGGTCAGGTTTGGAGGTGTCCTTCTAGAGGGTGCTGTCCTGAGATGGTAGTTTGAAGAGCTTCAACACTGAGGCGGTCATCTTAAAGGATTCCTCTTTGACAAATCATCCCATCAGCCAAGTATAATATTACATTTTAACTCAAAACATTAAAGAAAGAGTAAGTGATTTACAGAAACATGCCTTCTTTGTGTTCTACCCTATCACTTTGTGTGCATCAGTGCCGCCCTTACTTGTTCTGTAGGGCCAGTTGTGCTCATTTGACGGTTAAATTGTTAGTCGTCAATTTTGATGCTCAAGCAATGCCGAAATCAGAGGTAAGTTGCTGGGAATGATAAAAACTTTTATGCTTCACTGCTCTGTGCCAGCAAATATAGTTTTATTGCAGCGTAAAGCTCCTCTACTGCTACCGTCCTGATAAAAAAAATAAATAAATTAAAAGCGCTTGTGTTTTGGTCCAGAGAACTTTCATGGGTTTGCTGTCATCTAAAGCTTAAAATCATGATATTGCCACCTGCTTTTGTCTCATTATTGAACATGGTGGTGTGAGTACCCACTAACACATACAGGGGACCCAAACCAGCCAAGCTCTATCTACACCAGCAAACTAGCAAAAATTGTTATTTAAATCCTCAGTTATCATGTAAAAATGTCCTAGACAATATATCAATGCTTTATCAAAAAATAAGACACACTTGCTCACAGAGACAGAAGGGTAGTGACAGAGATAGACAGACATGCATTCACCCCATGATGACCCATGTCCTCCCACACAAAGAGAAAAAAGAAGATTTACTGTAGAGACACAGATGCTCCCAGGCATTACGAAAAAAATACTCTCTCTCTCTCTCTCACACGTAGAACAGAGCTGCACAACTAATCATATAAAAATGATGATTACAATTTTGGCTTCCATAACTAACCAATCAGCCACACTGGGGCAACAAATCAAGCACACCGCATGACAGATCATCTGCTCAGTCAGAGGTGTTTACGTCATGAAAATAAATTCCTGGTCTCTGCTTTTAATCACTTAAGACATCTCCACAGGCATCTGCAATAATGTACACAGGCAACACTCAAATCAAATAAAAGGGAAGACCTTCTTTAGACAGCAAAATAAACATAAGTGTATGTAAAGAGGTCACTACTAAAATGGATGATCAAAACACTTATTTGTTCTCATAATTATTTGTTGTAAATGTGATCTCAAGACCTCTCTCAAGACCAAATTTTGTTTGTTGCAACACAAACGGCCTTCTGAACTGCCAAAGTTGAGGAGATTATGGATGATAACATTTCAGGTTGATGAATGGAGCTTATTTGTATGAGCCAGAGTACAGTGAGGGAAGAACTGCAGCAAAGGGAGTGAGATGAACAGAGCCAGGCAGCAGCAGCAGCTGAGGCTGCACAAGAAGAAGTGCAAGCAATGGAAGAGGAACAAAGCCCGAAGCACAGAGCAAAAAACAGTTGGTGGTGTTTGTGCTCCAATTGTCATCCACGCTGACTGAAGAGAAATCATTATACCGCCATGAATTTATGAGGGAGAATTGATACATCACTGAAAACCGGGTTTGTGTCCATGCATTTGTAGCCTACCTGCAGGAGTGGTGGGAATTCATAATTTTCAATGTTATCTCTACTGTGTGGTCTTCATTCTTTGTGGCTATGTTTGATAAAGTTGCTTGTTTCACAGTGGTAACACTGGGAGAGATGTTATGGGCAGGTCCTTATCTGCACCCGTGTTCATAAACTCATCACTGGACTGGATTGCCTGCTAGCACTCCTGCACACTGATGCTTTTTTCCTTTAGCATGGCTAGCTATCACAGCCCCTCCCATTCTCTTCCATTCTTTGAAATGTGACACCACACAACTTGAATTTTGCATGGTCTGGGTCTGCATCCTTTGCAAGGTATTGCTTGGTATTTGGCCATATGAGGCCATCATGGCTGATGCTGCATCCTCCTGGCATATTCAAGCAAAAAGATAGATGAAAGACAGTGGCAGGGCACATGCAAAGGCAAAGACAACCAAAGAATATGTAACTCCTTTGCTCTGTGCATATTCACAAATAACTATGTGATATATTAATGTTAGCTCACCAAACTTGAATTAATCAGAACTTATGATAAAGTAGCACCTTATGTTCAAGGAACATTCAATAAATGTCTGCCGACCCTCTGCAATTTAACAGTGTTGACTGGAGTATACCAATATTGATATCACGTCAACACCCATGTATTTTAATTGGATATGGCAGTATATGTGACACTCAAAGTACTGCACTCACTGCACCTTAACCTAAGTAAATCCATATTTGACTTAGAGGTTTTGTCATGATGGAGCGAAAAAATCAATCAAGATTGGCCAGAGGTTGATTTGCTATGCTGCTGTATTGTCTCATTAAAGGTGTAAACAATGCCTAGCACATACTGCAGTCCAGCTATTCCTCAAAAAACCTAGTCTAGATCCCTCTGTTTTGATTGGCTACAGACTTATGTCCAAGCTGCCATTTCTTTTAAGTTCTACAAAAAGCAGTGTTATACCAGTTATTACAGTAACATCTTTGAGATACATGTTTTAGATTACTTAACAATAAAATTAATAATTTTATAATATCAAAGTTTTGATATTCATTACATACTGGTGGAAAAATATAGGGACGTGTTTTTTTCTAATATCAACGATATTGTACATTATTCTATTGTGAGACAATATGCTAGGTAAAGTCCACTCCACCAGTCAAACACGTATGACTTTCATCTAGTAAGTGTCTCCTCCAATTTGTATCAATGAACTCACATATGATTTAATACTTTTTTATATTCCCTCCAGGAAAAATGTACACATAGTTTAGGGTTACAGTTTTGTTCACAACATTGAACAATTTAACAAAGAATTTTGTATAGGCTACTGTTGGCGAAGATGTGAGACATTGTGACTCGCAGGTTTTGTGATGACACACTGGGTTAGCTGATGCAGAGTGACAAATATTAACCAATTATTAAATCTTTATGCATAATCATAATACAAGGCAATGTTTGAAAGATTTCATTCACTGATTTATATATTAATACAGCTTTTCATTCCATTCCATATGCCTCACATGTTTCAGTTGACTATACTCCTATTGTACATGCTTTGAAAATGTAACAAGGTTATCAACTGATATGAGCCACATGTGTATGCCTTCTGTCACCCAGACACAGAAATACCACTCCGCTGCTCCCAGCAACATCAAAAATAAGTCGTAAGGTCAAACTCTGCTAGAGTCTCATGTGTCATGACACATGAGAGTCAAGCAGCACTCTTTTTTTTTTTCTTTCACAGAAAATAAGAAAGCCTGTGCTTGACGGTTTGGGTTGAGTCTTGGCTTGAAATTAAGGAGGCGGGGGAAATAATTCATTAGCTAAAACTACTCTAGGCCTGTGTGATAAATGAAAGACTGCACAGCTCTTTAAATATTCATGACTTTATATTTGAACACCAGTGGAAAGTTGAAAAATAAACCGGTAGATAGAAATACACTCACTCATCATCCCTCCCACACTCATTTGTTTTTTAATTTTTCAGATCTCTAGGGAACATCCATCTAGTTGCTTTCTCTGATGTCAACATAGATCAAGTACCCAAAGGTTGACTGAAATGCCCTCAGAGCCAATGATCTCACAGTCCTGTTGCAATCAAGTCCCTGACTAATCAAATCCATGGAGGTGATGATGTTATTTGAAAGAGCATCTTTACACACATGGATTCAAAGTCTAAACACAGGAAACAATGATAGATTGATACATCCATAAAAGAGAAGAGACATAGCCTGCATGTTAGCCCAGTAGGTTTAGATTAGGTGTAGACAATATCACTTCATGTGACTTATATCCGATTTCTGATTTTTGATCGCCCCGGGCTGCATTAAGTGACAAAGTCTGTATGTGAACAAATCGCAATTAGGTCACATTGATGTCCGATCTGCCAAAGCACTTCGGGAAGTGGTTTGCTGTGCTGCTGTCTCACTAGGAGTTAACTATGCATCGCACATACTGCAGTCCAGCTATTCCTCAAAAAAACTAGCCTAGATCCCCCTGTCCTGATTGGCTACAGACTTATGTCCAAGCTGCCATTTTATCCAAAGTTCTACAAAAAGCAGTCACCAGCAAAAACGGCTTGTGGTGTAACATACAGTGTATGTTACAGTTGCATCATGTAATTGGCAATAATAATATTAGTTTCCATTATAATGACGATGATACTAAGTGAAGCAACAGTTGTATTGTGGTGTATTGGCTACAAGCATAACTAAGCCACCCTGTACATCAGCTATGGCTTGTATCCCTACCCCACCCTTCACACATTTCCCCAACCAGGATCTGCATGCCTACATTATCACCCCTTAGGATACAGCCACACACACACACACACACACACTTCCAGCTGTGTCCCATCTGCACCATGAGAAAGACTATTGTACAATGCCAGTGGCATAATGGTGGTGTTAAATTACACAGTTGTAAATACACAGCCAAGTACAAGAGGATCTCTTGTACTTGGTAAAGGAAAAACAGAGTACAAAATGGCAAAAATCAGTTAGCAGCTGGTCTGTCCCAAAATGTAGAAAAAATTCCTGGTTTTCATGATCTATATCTATCGATTCAAAAGTCACACTGGCATCAGCAATGGTTCATCAGACTCAGGAGTTCGTCAGTTTCCTATTGATTGATGATGCCATTTAAACCCTCCCCCTTTTCTGATTAGATCTATTTTAGTCATCTTTACACATCGATCTTCAATCACACTGAGATGTTTAATCTATTGTTCCCAAAGTTCCATTAGTATGAAGAAGTTTGAATTTGAAGAAGTTTTCATCAGTATGAATGACAGATTGTTGGTCACATGCCAGTGGTTTGTGTTGATTGAATGTTATTTCTGCCCAGCTCACTTTGTAATTGGCTGGTACTATTGTCTTTTTTGTATTGATCCCAAAGTTGTACTAACAAGAGCAATGGCTTGTCAGACTCGAGTGTTTCTGAATGATTTTCTATTTCTATTGATCTCACAGTTGCACTGGCATGAGTGATGGCTTGCTGGACTCAGGAATGAGTATCCTATTGATTGGTGATGTCATTGAAATTTACATTGAAATGTGTTACAGCCATTTGAACTCAGGAGAGAATTTCATGTCCACTGGTGATTTCATTGAAGTCCCCCCTCCGCTTGACAAGAACAAACATGAACACTGAAGTGGCGTGTAACATTTTGACACTTGATAACCCCAAGATTACACAAACTGTGCAGTTATGAAACTGTGATCTTTGGCTTCTTCATTGCCTTCCTCACCATCTTCCTCACTGTGCATGGGAGCAACACGCATCCTCTTACTGGCAAATTTTCATATGTTAAAGACTTTGCAAATGTTTTGACCCTGCCTCGTGCTATTTTTAACTATAATCTGTAAACCGTATTTGTGTAGATCAATGAAGAAAACCAAAGAGTTTGAAAGATATTCATTTAGATTTTGAAGTCTTCACTGTTAAAATGATTTGACTAAACCCGCCTAAAGGACATGGACATAACATGGACATCTGAATTCTTTTCAGAAATATTAGTTTAAAGAGCTTGCTGCTCTAATAACAAGTTAACACAAATTTTTAAGCTTGCGTCAAGCTTAAAGCATAAAGGTTATGTCAAATTGTCAACAAATTTATTCAGCTTACTCAGTTATCCACAAAATGGGGAACATGGTCATGGACATTATTTACAAAGTGGATTGGAAGAGCATGTAGAATATTTATTTTTAATGGTTAAACACAGCAACTTTTTATAAAGTTAAGACTGTTTATCTGTCCTGTGTTTCAGTAACAAGAAGCTCCGGACTCCACCCAACTATTTCATCATGAACCTGGCAGTCAGTGACTTCCTCATGGCCATAACACAGTCACCCATCTTCTTTGTCAACTCTCTTTACAAGGGGTGGATATTCGGAGAAACAGGTACTTTGTTCACATTCAACTTACACTCTATAAATTGTGCAAAGGCTCTGTTTAAGTATTTATTTATGTGCTTGCTCATATCCATAAACCTGTGGGATGTAGGTATTTATGCTCATGGGATATATTTATTTATGTCATAAAATGTGAATGCAGATTTTTTTGCATGCAGTATTTTATGTATATTTCACATTTTAGTGAGCTTTTTACAGTGTTATTCTTTTATCATGGAATACTGCATGAGTTCATCAGGTCAGGATCTGTGTCTTCTGTCTTGACGAATATTGTTTTTGCCATACAGTATTTATACCATTAATAAAGATACTTCATAGCATATGCATAGCATGTGTTACTTCTGAGCTTTTTCATACTAGCCTACTGCACTGTTATGTACATAAAGTACTTTGCAAATTATATTTAAGAAAAGTGCTATATAAATAAAGTGATAATAAAGATAGTAATCTTGCTCATGAAAATTATTTTATCTTTTATTGTTTCTGTAGGCTGTAAGATGTACGCCTTCTGTGGTGCTTTATTTGGAATCACATCCATGATCAACCTGCTGGCGATTTCTGTAGACCGATACATTGTCATAACCAAACCTCTGCAGGCCATGCAATGGTCCTCTAAGAGACGAACTTCGGTCACCATCGTCCTGGTCTGGCTGTACTCACTAGCATGGAGCCTGGCACCACTTTTGGGATGGAGTATGTGACTTATTCACTCTCATCTTCTCACTATTTATGTAGAGGCCTCCTTTTGTTTTTTTTCTAATCTGTCATACTCAATACCAACTTTTCTGTCCCTGTCATTTTTCTCCAGGTTCCTATATCCCAGAGGGCCTGATGACCTCATGTACATGGGACTATGTGACCTCCACTCCAGCCAATAAGAGTTACACTTTGATGCTCTGCTGCTTTGTATTCTTCATACCACTGGGTATTATATCCTACTGCTATCTGTGCATGTTCCTGGCTATTCGCCGTACAAGCAGGTGAATGAAAACAAACATGAACATGCAGCACCTTACACTCTTTGCCCTCAGTCAGTAGTCCACTGACACAATTTGAATGACTGCATAAGCTGACAACATGACTGAAATACTCACTTAAACTATCCATCAACAATTGTGGAAATAGTTGCCTGAAAATAATCTTTTCTGTCCTATATGATAGCAATTTAGATTTTAAATGATTTTCAGATTTCAGAAATTTTCATTATTCCCTGAATGAGGATAATTGCCTGTGAGTGAATGCATATGCAAGATTTGATCATACAAAATTGCTCCTATTACAGTGCAAAACAAGCACACACAAAAATCACATTTCTGAGAAGTATGAGATTAGAACCAGTTTTGTCATGGCATTCAATTGATAATGCATTCACATTAACCATATTTTATAAGGTGCATGTGCCAATGTACAGGTGTATTTACCTGTTGCTTTTTTCCTAGAAAATGTCACCAAACCGCTCCATGAATGGATAATACGTTGGTTGTCTGACCATCTCCGATGGTTAATTTGATGCCATTAAAACTTGCACTCTCGATCTTCTCACAGTAATAGTTTTTTGTGTGTGCTTGTTTCAGCTTCACACTTGAACAGTTATGCAGCCGCAAACAATTTTTAAAATGCACTCAGATTGAAATTATCTGTGCACATTTTTCTCACTTTTTCACGAAATGCTAAAAACAACTACAAATCTTTTCTTGGATGTGGAAAACATCAATGAAATAAACTTACAGAATTTAATTAAATTGATTTAAATATGTCACTTTCATGTATTTGAATTTTATTTGATTAAACCTTTCCTTCAAAAATTATCATTCAAAACTTTAAGTCTCAAAACATTTGTGAACATTATTCCACATGCTTAAAATACTTTAGACTAATTTTCCTTCATGATCTTGCCACTGTAACAATTTTAATCAAAACCATCACAGCCATGATTCAGCAGTACATATTGTTTGTAATGCAGAATCATCAATCATTACACATTATCATATTATTTCTCACAGCCATGTGTCTATCTGCAATTACAAAAAGCAATGCTTCAGGCACAGCTTTAAGGAAACCTGTTGGAAGGGAAATGAGTCATTAAATTGTGTTAGACCTCCAGCAACCCTGAATTCTTGGATGAGGATGGGGACCGGAAATTGCACTGAATTAATTTTGAAGCTGTGGAATAAACCCAAGTTATAGCTAACCATTATGGTGTTCACAAAGGTATGATAAAGAAGATTGTGTTCCTGTTTTGGAAGAGCATGATAATCGGTGCACAAATTTAATAAAAACAAAGTGCTTTTCTATCTTTTCCCCACAAATTGCACCCTGTGTGTAAAACTAGCTTCAAAACCATACTGTGTAATTACTGGTGAGAGCTAACTGCACTCTAATTGCCTTTTCTACGCCTAAGAAAAAAAAAATGCGCAGGGTTGAATCTGAGGTGAAGTTAAGTCAATAATATGTAATAAACATCAAATGTTGTCAGATGCCTGGTGGCCTTTGATGAAGTCTGCCTGGTCTGGATGTACCAAAATGATATGAACTTGTCTAACCTAACTGACAACACTTTAGCAAACAACTTAATAATAGATATAGGCCTGCAGCTAGAGCAGTCTAAAGGGTCCTTATTCTTATTAAACAAGCTGATTAGAGCCATTTTCTAGTCTCTATAAAGGAGCCTTTAGACAAAGAAAGAAATGATAAAATTAAGAAGACTGGGGCGCACCAAGTCCCATAACACAACCAACAGTTGGGGTGGAATCGCATCAAGACCAGGAGATTTGTTTTTAGGCATTACATCAGGAGCTCCTCTAATATATTAGAAAACAGGATAAAGGTATGACTATTTTAAGCTAAGTCTTTGAAGGTCACTTTGAATTAGTTCACCTTAAAAGGCCATGTTAGTCTATCACTAGGCTTTATTCATGTCTGGAAAACTCTTTCTCTTATTCCTCCTTTCTCTCCTGTTAGAGATGTTGAGAAGCTGGGGACTCAGGTGAGGAAGTCAACCCTGATCCAGCAGCAGTCCATCAAGACTGAGTGGAAGCTGGCCAAGATTGCCTTTGTGGTCATCATAGTGTTCGTGCTTTCCTGGTCACCCTATGCATGTGTCACTCTCATCGCCTGGGCTGGGTAAATATACACAATGATGAGACATAATCTTATTGTTCATTTTAAAGCTCTGTCTGTCTTAGTTGTGTCCTGTTAGAAACCTGTGGGAGATATGCTGTTTCTAAATTTCATTTGGGCCTACTCTGATTGAAGACACTTCATAATCAAAACACTATTGAGGAAAATTGATTCAGTTAGGTTGCTTGTGTGCTCGATATATTTCATTTAAGCCTGTCCCTTCTTTACTGCTATCAAAATCATTTGTGCAACAACATTTTTATGACATGATGAAATATTATGTAATAAGGTCAAAACATCAGAGTGCAATCCTAGGTGGTGTTGCAGTTCTGCTCTCAACAAACTCTCTATACTTTTCAGATATGGAAGCATCCTCACTCCCTACTCCAAAGCTGTCCCTGCTGTTATAGCCAAAGCATCAGCCATCTACAACCCTTTCATTTATGCCATCATTCACTCCAAATACAGGTGAGTACAGTCATCCAACTAATCCCTAACCTAAGCTCAAAGAGATCCAGAGTTTATGTTAAAAGATCACAGCTGAGCTTTCCTACAGGGACACCCTCGCAGCGAAGGTCCCATGTCTGCACTGCCTCGCCCAGGCCCCCAGGAAGGATTGCTTATCAATGTCAAACAGTGAGTCCTCCTTCAAGGACTCAGTTCTGAGCAGGCAGTCATCAGGCTCCAAAACCAAGTTTCACAGTGTTTCCTCCATGTCTACAGCAGATACAGTAAGTTTGACTGGTGCAATAGAATTTTAAGGGTATGCAGGGCTATAGGCTTATTAACTAGATGTATATTTGCAAAAACATAGCTTTCTATGTAGGGTATGGAAAGGAATGATTCCCAAGCCTTGGACCGATGTTAAGTCTTTAAAGTATCTGCATACACACTGTAGGTAATCCATTAATTTTGGAATATAGGGTGTGGACATTAATGGTCATGATTAAACATATCAAAATAACTTAAGACTTCAGGATTTTTATTTGAACTCTTTGCTTTTTACAGACTGCTGACTCTTACTCTGACTTGAATAAAATTGAACTGACTTGACAATTGTTTTACACATGTAAAATAATTTAGCAGTCTTTCTACCCCTGGTCAATTTCCACATATTAATATTTGGTTTATCTAAAAGCCACACTACAAAACTAATATCATTAGTACTACAAATCTCAAACTCAAAAAACACTGTGTAGCACATAACAAAATGAATTCATTTTGCAAATGGGTACTGCTACCAAATTACTTGAAACAGTGGGTATTAAATAATTCAAGTATATTAGTTAATGCAGTATGTCACGTTTAACAGCACTATGTGGTACACACAATGCAGCTGCATTACCATGTGCTCCCCAAATCTGAATTAGCTCTATTTATTATTTTGCATGATTAATAAAACAAGAGTGTGCTTTCCAACTGAATAGATGCAGCTGTCAAGGAAAACAGTCTGCAGGATATGGGCATTTGTACCAGATGTTCTCTGAACTACTAAACAAGACACAACACAGGCATTTAATAGAACGATATGACTTACACTTGACTCCTTGGGGTACAGAGTGTGATATTGAGGGTCTGACCTAGAAAGCAGGAATCAGGAATCCATTTGTGTACTGTCTTTTAACGTTGAACCCTGCCCTGGCATAGTGCCCTTACTTTTTGACAAGTAAGGGCCAGGGGGCTCCTGCTCTCTTAGACATATTCTGTCAGTGCCCTTAAGGAGTCAGTGCACATGCTTTGGATGCAGAGTGAAATGCTCACAAGAAAACAGAGCAACAATGGCATCTTTCAAATCTCTCGAGGTCAACACTGAGTTGTTATTCGGGGATCAAACAGAGGTGCTGAGCTGGATGAGAAGCTGAAGAGAAGAGCCTGCACACTACTCCATATGTACACCTTACATACACCTAAGATGTGCATATGGAGTTTGTAGCAAATTAAAGGTGCAATTTATTCTGAGATTTCAAGCTCTAAAAACAGTCAAGCTGGTCTGGCCTCTGTGTTTGGTTGAAAACGTCCACACTTGCAAGTGCAACTTTGCAATGGCCGTCAAGGAAAGTTATTTCAATTGGTTGTGAGCAGCTGTAGTCTAGACCTTGTTCACCACCTTTCCTGTTGATGGGAGTGGAGAGCAAGGCATCAGGGAGGGGACAAATATTCAAATGTTGCTTTGCCTCACAATCATTAAAGGCAGTATTTCACCAGAGATTCCATAGTGATCCTTTAAAAGCTTACCTCACTACATGTTGACATGTGTATCTCCTGCAGCAGGTGTGGAGCGATGTGGAGCTAGACCCCATACACCAGCAGGGCCATTCTGTGAGATCCAGCCGCTCCTTGGGAGCTCTGGGGGAGAAGGAGCGCAGGCTATCAGCTCAGCAGGCCAGGGCAAAGGGCAGCCAAAGCCAGGAACAGGTAAGGTAGGTGTTCCAGGATGTTCCTCATTAATTGCATAGTTTTTTGTTTGAAAAGTTTTACAAGCGCACAATATGTCAGCACTAAAATAGGTCTACTTAATGATTCCTTCTGCATTTATTTTCTCTTTTTTCGGCCCTTCAGGCTACCATCACAGAGCAAGGCTCACTGAGCATATGTAACTACAACCTACTACCCGGGTCTCACAATACCATTGCGGTGGCATACATAAAGATCAGGGAGAAGACAACTAAAAGTTGGAAAAAAGACGAGATGCAGGAAGATGATGCAGCAAAACTGGGTGAACACCAGCAGAGAGACACCCAGCTGGTACCAAAAGCAGGACAGAAAGAAGATAAGGACACGCAGGCCTCCACACATAGAGATTCTTTGGACAATATACAGTGTGTGGACGCCCCTGCTATGATCATTCCAATGTCAAGGAAAGACCTGCTGGATGACAATGATTGTAACGAGGAAAAGCAAGGCACACACAACCAACACAGGGACCTGCTGCTGGATCTACAGAGCCAAACCTGCCCTAGTGAACTGCTGGAGTCTGTGCAGAGATTCCTGTCATGAAACTCAACAGAGATAAATGTTGAATGTGTTTATTTCTGTGGATGTGTGTTAATATGGGACAATAGAGCAACTCCATTTGGTTATTGTCAAAACATGCCGGGGTATTCTCCTGTAGCTGCTGTTAATACTTCTGTTACATGTGTGTGGTCATGCACATCTGTTTACTGATGTTTTACACAAATGTTATGGATTGTGAATTTTATCATACAAATATAACACACACCTTTCTCTGTTCAGGGTAGCCAGTGAACATACAGTAATTCTGCTTATTAGTTGGTTAGAAGCAAGTCCCAGACTTTTGAGTGGAAATCAAACTCCACAAGACTTTATACAAAGATTTATGCATTTGGGCTCAAGTCAAGAGGAACGTGGCATTGAGACAATTTTCAGAATGTTTCTAGTCTATTTTATTGACGTTTAAAATTGCAACATTTGCACACATTAGCTTTGAGCCCAAATTAAACACGAACAATGCAAAAATTCTCAAATGTGACCAGCTGCATAACAAATATTGTGCTCTATAAATAATTTGCAAATCACTTTTCTAAATCACGTTTCAGATGTTATCACAGAACAAATGGTGCTGTATTTATTTTCTTATTTTGTCCACATACATTTTTGCTTGTATTAGATACTCTCGAGTGAAGAATGATGAGAAAGCCATACAACAAAGGTCGTAGGCTGGATTTAAAACCCAAGAAGTCACAATTACATTGTATGTAGTGTAGTTATCTGGACCACTGCGGTGCCCCTACCAAAATGGAATAAAAATATTTGTTCTATGTATGACTTTAGGTGTGGGGCAGAGTTTATGTGCCATATGATTTTTTTTTAAAAAATCCTGATTTTGACTTACATCATGCTGATCATCATGGTACAGCTGTCAGAAAAGCTGATATATGTTGAGGCCAGTTACCTTCAGTGCTAAGTGCTTTCTTCCTCTGTTATTGAAACTCTCAGTGAGTCCCTCTTTGAACTTTCCCTTTGAACCTGGGCATTTGATTCCAGGATTTCCTGACTACTTTGCTTATCCAGTTATGTAAAGATGGTCTAAAGTTATGTATCTTCCATAAAGGAGTAGTTCAGTATTCTTCTACCTTGTCATTTCAGTGCATCAAACTTTAAGAAGAACAAGAACATATTCAACAAAAACACAAAAACAACAGTGACCACAATTAACTTATATTCATATATATATATATTTTATTAGTATTCAATGTTACCACTTTTGAAAGTGGATAAAGAATTCCAAAGCAAAGCAGAGATACAGTATATTATATATTTGTTAGTCAGTATACAGCTTTATATTACCTGTCATAACTCATCACTTCCTTTTTCAAGTTCCTTTTTCTGTACTTCATTCAAGTCATATCTTGTATTACTGCTCCTTGATCTGCGTGCACATCTGAGAGGGGATGAGTTACCACCTGATTCATACATCATCTCTCTGATGACACATATGTGACTGGTTTGCCTTGCCATGGAAATACTGGTCCAGGTCTAGCTGTCTGTTCTATCCGTTCCATTGCACAGGTATTAAAGCTACAGTACACAACTTGTCGTTTGTGTATATGCCTTAATTCATCATTTGTCTGATACTGACTTTCACTGATGTTTGGGACAATTTGGGGTGTGTACAATTTGCTAATGGTGTAGTAAATCAGTGAGGCACAGCATGGGGAAATCATAGCCACAACAATGTCAGAAAGCAAAGAAAGAAAGAAAGAAAGAAAAAAGAAAGAAAGAAAGAAAGAAGGAGAAAACATCAAAGCCGTACATACAGCAGACAAGACATCTTCAAATAAGTGAATAGACGCTTCCACTAATTTCTTAAATTGCAGATAACCTGTGTTCAGTTTGCTTCATCTGCACCTGATGTGGTTTTATAGACTAAAGCCTCAAGCGTTTCAAAGAAAACAGCTCATCAGGTTGAGTGACAAATTTCAGGGTGTGAACCTTCTCACCTGAGGAGGAAGACAGCAGGACTAAGAGTACATCTTCTGCCTTAAGGCAAAAAGTTGCACATTGTAGCTATAAATGTGTATGGCGGAGCAAAGGTTGTGAAGTGTATTTTCTCTTCTGACCACTAGAGGGCGTACAGGCACTGTGCCACTAAAGTCTATGGAAATAATGGTCCCTAGCAGAAGCGGTGTACCTTGCTGAATTCTTTGCACATGTGCAATTTTACTAACTTTTAACACAGAAAAATAAATGTGCTTGGCCATTTTAGCTGGACTGACAAAAAAATAAGAATTGAAAATCTTGAATTGCACTATTTCACATGATGTCTAAGATTTACAGTTGAAACCTGTTCAGACTTCCTCACTAAACAGTCTGTTTCGGTTTCAGATATATTGTCATGTGTCTCCACTGAGCTGCATTAGGAGGTATCCAGTGGAAAGAATGACATCACCATCCTCTGAGGCAATATGGCAACCTCATGCCCTGTCACTGGTTTGATTAAGTCTTACATAACACAGTATACAGTAGCCTATATTTCCCTTGCAAATTCCCATGACAACCTGTGGCACAACTTTCTCTGACTCGGAAAACACCAGCGACAGTTCTATTCTTTTCTCCAAGACCTGCTGAGTCTTGCTCTAATCGCAAAACAACAACAAAGCGGCCTGAAGTCGATTTGCTCATGTGATAACACTGCAGGCCTGGTTCTGACTTCACTCGCTCTTATCTCTCCTCTTGAGGTCACAGGCTTGCTCATGATTAAGTGTAACAAAAATCATCTTTGTGAACATCTGGGAGGATTGAGCTATCAAATGACTTATTTTAAGGCCTACGAGACCACGATCTCATAAAGCAGGCATGCGGTTTTAATTTGTTCTCTGACTATTTCATACCATTCATCTCAGGGATATCACGTTGTGCGCATTAAATTACCCTTGAAAAATTTTCAGCTCATGAAACGCCTCACAAACTAACAGTGACCGTAAATCCATATGATAACGCACCAGTTTCCATGTCTCACCTGTACTCCCACTGTAAGGCAAGCCCACGCCTGCAGTATGAGTGACATTCAACACGGCACAGTTTTGAAACCCTCCTACCGGCAGCTCGATGGGGCAGGGTTATATGCGGAAGTCTCAGTTCCGCTCAGTCCAGTTGACTTCGAAACTGAGGTACGACGGCAGCAACGCACGCTTCTCTGTTCTAAGCACGAGACCCGGCTTCACACTGTAAGGTAAGGTGAGCTGTCTGCACGAGACAAAATTCTGGATATTATTAACTTTTTTCACACAGTATAACGTTCTTTTTATTCTTCTTTCTGTGCCTCTTAGGAAGTTCATATTTCATTTAAAAGCAATCCCCGGGGCAATATGCATAACTTTAAAAAAAATAATAATCTATTTGTAACACTTGATTAAACGGTGTCACATGTGATTGTTTTGTTTACTGTTAAACCGCAATAAATAACAATGGTGCAAACATGAATAATATCAAGACATGACTTTTGTCACACCCACTTAGACAGCCAAAGAAAAATAGCAGCCTACAGCTTTGAGGCGCGTTCAGTTTCCGCGACAAACCCGCTGTGCAGTAACCTCCTGTAGACTGCCTGACGTTTTTCAAAATAAACACTTCAGGAATGAGGAGAGATCAGGCTAATTGATAAATTGTATTTAAAATGAAACACAAGTATATTGAAACACAAGTATTTAAAATGTCAGATTGTGCATATTTCCTGTTGTAATACTTTGTTCTTTATTTTCAGTTGTCTTGATTACTACATTCTCAGATAGTGACATTTTTGCTGTAATGCCAAAGTAGAAATATGAAGTCTTGGATTGTTAAAAATATTTTGCACACTATATAACAAAAAAGTAATGTATGACATGAAGACTAGAGTTAATTCATGTTATAGATTCAATATGTGTGACCAGCTCATATACCTGATGTCTTCCCCACTTTGACAAAGCCAATGATACACAGGCATGTATCCATAGTTATTTAACAGGTGGGCCTAGAGGTTTTGTTTTGAAGGAGTGCCTTATCAGATTGGCATCAAATAATTCATAAATGTTTCTGTTTTACACATAATGCTTCAAAGAGACGGTCATCCACTTTATTTGTCTGAACATCACAGTTCAGCTACATTGTGGAAACATACCTGACTCTGTGAGACATCATGATCTGCAATGCTGTCACCAGCCTGTAATTGAACGATAATCACATTTTAATTGACACATTGGCACACTTTTCTGTTTATTTTGCTGCCTGCCTTTAATTTAGGAAAAAGCAGACAAATGGGATTTTGTTGTTCAGCTTGACAGTTCTTTACATGGCATTTGAGTGCCCGTACAGTATCATTGGTATTTATGAATTTTATCGATTTAAGATCAACCATAAACAGCAGATTTTTATCTTGTTCATAAATGTAGTTGATTCTATTAGCGTGAATGTAATTGGTAGCTGATTATTATTTAATACTTTGGATTGCGAGATTAATATCCTACATTTACCACTTATGTTGACACACTCAGTTCATGACACCAAGTTGAAGATATCAGAGCTCCAAAAAATTCCCACATGTCCTACTTTTAATTATCACTAAGAGGCTCACATGAACTTTTTCCCCCCTGAAGTTGGCAGTTTGTAATTATGGAACATCCAATAAAACATGAAAGTTGCTTCTGACCACAGAGAATTAGTCAAATAATGCAGCTCATACAAGATGCACGTGGGCAGGTCCCATTGCAGTGTGTTTTTGTGTTTAAAGGAAGTGTTTTAATGTTGTTTTGGTTTGACTGTTGGAGATTACATTAGTCCTCTGGGAGTGTGCATTAGAGAGCAACAATGCCTGCTAAACTTTGAACACAATCGTAATGATGGCAATAGGGATATGAGGCCCAGATTGAATGCATGTATAGAACTCAATAGTTCTCTGTATAGGAACATTAAAAGGTGTGTCTGCTCTTGTCTATGCATGATATCATTATTGTCTGGAAAACAAGTGGGGGCATGACATGAGATCATGGGTTGTTCTGTTATATGAACATATAGGAAATATAACTGATGTGGGTATGGTGTAGCATGTCCATTAAGTCTGATTCTAATTTTGGTCATTTTAAATTTGTATTTAACTTTTACTTACCTCCTGCATACTTCAATGGAGATGTCCCTATGGGCCATGAAATGTTATGGTGATGTTGACGAATATGTCACACACAACTGATGTAATTTTAACGGGGCAGTCCCATGCTTTGTATTCTTCGAGGGTTAATCTGTTTCTCTAAGTGGATAATTGGTTGTTTTCAAACAAGGAAGACATGCCTTGAAGCCATGGTTATGACTTCAATAGTCTTTACTTAGAACTTATTTAAGTTGATTATCTCTTTTGTCCCAAAACGTGGAATGCTTGTCAGTGTTGTCCGTGCAGACTCAAATGTACTAGAAAACAGAGCTTGCAGCAATGTGAAAGATACAGTATCATGGTCTGTGACTGAAATCTACTAGTTAGAAGATATCCCTATTTTGAGGTGCAGACATGATGGTATTCTTGGAAATACTAAAACATGTTGCTTGAGATGTTTATTAATATCTACTGGAGGCCACATCTAACTCATCTAAGTGCATATGTTGAACTGCACGTTTTAGGTGTCAAATAAACAATGCTGGGCTGCAAATCAAAAGTGGGTGACCACGACTGGATGTTTGTAGTGGTGTGCTTGAGTCTTCCTCTACATAATTAGATTGATTTGATAGCTGCTCCAGCCTCCACCCATCCTTCCTCTCCACTGCCCTCTCTGCTCAGCGCACATCAGTTTTCATGCAGAGACGGACTCAAACTAGGGGTGCCATCATGCTTTAACGTCATAAATTGGTGCTCTGTATCAGTAGCACTTGTGTTAGTATATTAATTCTGATCAGTTCATAACAGAATTGGTTGGATCTCTTGGCGTCAGTGTTCTCTGTGCTGGAGCCGGCCTTCTAATTTTCCCTGAACCAAAAACAATCTTGGCTCACCTCAAGCCTGTGTCACCTTGAAGTGGGAGACAGCTGTCTCTAATTGGTCACTGTCTTATTATAGACTTACATATTCTGTGTGTGTGTGTGTGTGTGTGTGTGTGTGTGTGTGTGTGTGTGTGTATTTTAAATGTTATGGGCTGTGGACTTTTCAGTTGTGCACCCCCTCGCTATCATTTTCACAGGTTATTTTATGCCCCCAATCAATCATCAGTCAATCAATCAATCAATCAATACAACTTCGGTGTCATATTGCCCTGCAATTTGTCTCACATCACATAGACTCAGTTTAGTTCACTCTCTTCATAAAAGTAAAACCTGTTTTACACCTAGTGTGATGTACAGCCTGCGGGCTTGCCATCCAATTGTGTATGTGTGTGTGTGTGTGTGTGTGTGTGTGTGTGTGTGTGTGACAGATGACAGGCTACAACAGGTAGAGCTGTGGCCCTGAGGGTGCACTAACATGACCCCAAAATGACATGTTTCAGGGATGACAAGACTCTTTACTCGTCTGAAAAACTCATCAGAAAAGTAGTTTTCCTCTCTCTAGTGCATCAAAACCTTTGACACCTTTAAACATCACTCAGATAAGAATTCATACATATTCTCCCAAACACCTAGGATTACGTAATCAGTATTTCAGAAAAAAATACTATCTCTCCTACCATGCCAGAAACAGAAGTGCATATCCACACTTATGTTGTCATCAGCTGTGGTTTAAAGCTGTCAGTGCTGAACCAAAGGATGTGCATCCACCTTCAGATTTTTTGATTTGAGTTGATTTTGAGTCTTTCCTCTGTTGCCCCCTAAAATAAACGCTGATAATCACTAATCATGCATCTTCTTGTTCAGCAGTTCTGCAGTCTCAGTTTCTAAATTTCCTTTTCTTCATGTGACTGCAGCTTACATGTGATGCACATGTGCTCTCAGGTCAGTCTCTGACACCATGTTTTCATGTCAACATCCACCCTGCCTGGTGGGTGGAGCAAAGGTGATGCATGTGCACATGATCTGTGGTGAAACTTTCCCTGAATGCATGCACAGAGACAGAGAAAGAGACAGACTACAGCCTGTCATCTGAATACCT
>OMLF01012919.1:7705-23567 GCA_900302615.1 Holocentrus rufus | reverse complement strand
CAGAGAGAAGGTCTCTGAGAACCTGAAGGAGTTTGGATCGTCTTTGTGATAATCTCCAAACTTCTGACACTGAGAGAGAGAGAGAGAGGGAGAGGGAGGGAGAGAGGGGGAGAGAGACGGGGAGAGAGAGGGGGAGAGAGAGAGAGAGGGAGAGAGGGGGAGAGAGGGAGAGAGTAGAAAGTCATTTCTTTGAAAACCTGAAGATTTCTTTCTCTCACTCTGACAGTTTAAAAAAATCTGAAGAAGTGAAAATAATTTTAGGGAACAGAAAATGAGCAGGAAGCAGAGATTTCAGAATAAAAGCTCCACTGCACTTTTCTTTCTTCCTCTTTTAACATGTTTGTATAAATTCCTGAAACAATGTTTCTAATTTATCATCCTAAAATAATAACTGTGTTGTTTTGATGTAGAAACACAACAAAGAAACATGAAATCATAACTGATCAACTGTCATCAGACCAGATCCTCAAAATCCTTCAGTTTATCTGTTTGTCTCATAGACTGTATATAAAGATGGACGACGTGACAGCTCCCCAAAACCGAAGCCAAAACGTCTCGACCGCCCCCTGGTGGCTGGCTGCAGTATAGGTCATAAGCCCCGCCCCCTCCATGTTAGCGGATGGGACATGGGCCAAACTAAAAAATCAAATTACACGTCAAATGAATTTTCCCCAAACATGGTTCCTGTCATTTCAGGTAGTTCTTATCACGCTGCTGCATGTTCAAGTGTTCATTTTTCTGATCAGTTTGGTTTTCATTAGTTATTTGATGCTATAAAAAGAGGATGTGACATCTGTGATTGACAGCTGCTCTGAGTGAAGCTGTCGCGGAGCCGGCACCTGTGGACTTCTGCTCGGAAGTGTATGTGGCAATGTAGAGAGGACATGAACGCTAACTTTCCATAACCTTGACTTTTTTTTTTTTTTTTACTTTATCAACAAGCCTTCAGTCTTGGTACAAACAGCGGCAATGACGGTGTGTACTATGCTTTGCACACGCCTTAAGGAGGTGTGTGCAAAGCATAGATATATAAAGAGAACTAGATACGGAATCTAGTATGGCCGCCTCATTCATTCGAATGGAATCCTGCTCATTGGCAACCAACTGAAGCGCAGCGAGTAATTTTCTGAATTTTATTCTTTTTTTTTTTTTTTATTGTATTGCGTGGCTACAGATTAGCTAGATGTATTAAGTATACAGGGAAGGTACAGTCGATGAAGCAACAGGTTGATTATTTTTTCACTGGACTACTGTGTGTTGAGAAATAAGGTATGGTAAGTTAGTTCAGTAATACCTCTGGTGTCATTGAACAGTCTGTCTAGTAGCTTCAGGCACGTAAGGTTACCATCTGGTGGGACCATCAAGCGAGCTCACCAGAGGATGTTCTTCCTCAGACTACTCCGGAAGATGGATGTCTCCCCGAAGGTTTGCACCCAGTTCTACAGAGCCACCGTCGAGAGCGTCCTCACCTCCTCCATCACTGTGTGGTACCCTGCATCCTCTGCCCACACAAAACACAGACTGGAGCGCATCGTGCAGACCGCCACACGGCTCACAGGCCAGGAGCAGGCGTCCGTGAGTATTCTGCACGATGCCAGGGTCAGGAAGAAGACCGGGAGGATAGTGACAGACTCATCACACCCGGCACACCACATCTTCAGGATGCTCCCTTCAGGTCGCAGGCTCCGCTCCACCAGCACCAGGACTACCAGGCACCTGAACAGTTTTTTCCCCAAGGCCATAACTCTACTGAACAACCCATCATGTAATGTGCATTATACAATACGAAAGAGAGTTGTATCTGTAACATATATTACCTACTTATTTATTACCATCTTTATTTATTTATTATTTTTATTTTTTAAAGACCTTTTTTTCTGCGCTGTATCACCAGGTCAAATTCCTGTGTCTGTACATTTGGCGAATAAAGCGGTTCTGATTCTGATTCTGAGAAGTCATTCTGCCTGACAGACAGGCCACTGACCATGGGCAGCATTAATCTGTTGCTAACGTTAGATGGTCTCAGCCAAGTTACGTTCAGAGAACGTAATAAACACAGCTGGATATACTTGGTATGGGTCTTATGCGCCAATGAGCAGGATTCCATTCGAATGAATGAGGCGGCCATACTGGATTCCATATCTAGTTCTATTTATATATCTATGGATATTTTGGCTTCACTTTTGTACAGTGGAAGTGGAGACACGTTGTCCATCTTTATATACAATCTATGTTCAGTAGTTAGAGAAAAAAAATCCATGCTTTTGTGGCCCCTTGACTTGACCACTAAAATGCAGTATATTCAAATCTAAGCCAAGGCACTGTAGCTTAAGTATAGTCCAAAATTCTGCAGCTAACTTACTAACAAAAACTCCACATTTATCCTACATCAACCCAGTCCTGGCTGCTCTGCATTTGTTTTCTGTCACCTTTAGAATTGAGTTCAAGATCCTGCTCACTAATTTTACGGCTCTGCACCGATGCCCTCCCGTTGCTATAAGGGCTCCCAGTGAAAATTAATTTGTCTGTGCGAACCGAAAAAGTGCATACAATCAATGTACAAATTATTTGCACCTCAAACAAGGTTTTGACCAATTTCATTGCACGGTGGCCTGGGTCAACACATGGCTCATTCATCCTGACGCACAGGAGTGTAGGGAGCAGACTGCAGGCAGGTGCTGAGCGTGATAGCTGGCCCTGTGGCACTCACACTATTCACAGCGGTGACAACATGCTGCCACTTTTTATTACTGATGCCACTACTGTGACCACCAAATAAAATACCTTTTCTGACCTCCACCTCACCCACAAGCACCTCTATTTCGGTCTCCGTGAAATTAATTTTCCTTGTCTCCTCTGCCGTGATCAAGCTGCCATTGGCTGAAAAATGCCATTGATCAGCAGATTACTGATATGCAAAGACATTCATGAGGTACTTTGCATTGACCATTCATGGTAAAAATGTGGGTGTGTCGAGGGCGGGATTTGAGGTGAATCTATCTGCGCAATCTTCCAGGTGGATTGTGATTTATAAAGGGGAAAGTGCGTGCAGATGTGCGTACGCACGGTTTTATAAATCCGAATATTTTTTTGATGTTTTATAAATGAGGCCCCTGGTCACTGAGATTCTCTGACTAAGGTGACTCTTCTAGTGGAGTCTCACTTTAGATTCGAGACTTGAGACTCCAGGTGACCGTACCTTCACTGTCCTGGCATCAAGGTTGTGAAGTAGTGTTTTAAATTATATCTTATGACGGATTTTAATTGATGTTTTTGTTTTGCTTGTGTTTATTGCATGTCTCCTTTGTTATTTCTCTATTTCTTAATGTCATTGCTATTACTATTGCTGTTTCTCTGGCTTTTGTTCTTATTTTTATAGTTTTCTGTTTGCTTCATTGTAAAGCACTTTGTAATGTCGGTTTCACTAAGTGCTATATAAAGTCCTACTTAGTATGAGAAAATCACTCACTTCTCGCTTCATTTTTATAGAAAAACTTTGAACTTGCAGTTCATTACATTTTGAAGATTTTTATTTATTTATTTATTTTTACAAATATCAGAGCATTTTATAGCCGAACTCTATAGGTCATGAACAGAAACAGAATATGAACCGAAAAACGCATTAGCTTGTCTGGGGATTCATGGTTTTGTTACACACTCAATACAATTCCATAGAGGTAAACTGGGAAGTTCTCCACTTTCCGACGGCAATTGAAGTATCCACCGGAGCACAGATTCTCCATCTTCCCGTGAGCGAACATCAAGCAGCTTCTGCATCACTGTGGCATTTTGACGTTGACTACAGGTCAAAGCAAGTATCTATAATCTTTCACACTTAGTGGTTTATATATTGATGTTTATATGGGGGTCCTTTTACAAAATGCTGTTTGGTCGGGCCAGCTAACCAACTAACGCTAGCTTACATCACCGTCTGGGCCGCTGGGCAGCCCTTCCGCGTTAAGTCAGATTTTACTGCTCTGCAGTTCAGATCCCACTGATGTTGCTAGCTAGCTAGCTAACGCTCATAACATTACATTCGTGTGCGTGCGTAGATGCTGAATATCATCATTGTTGAAGTTACATCGAATACAGCTGTACATTTTGATGCAGCAGTTTACCGTCAGCTAACATTAGCAAAGTGAAAGCGGTGTGAATTAAATTTAAGTTGACGTGGTTTTCATTGTGGAGAGGACGTTATCACAAAAGTTATCACAACCAGAAACATTACACTGAACTGATCTCTTATTTCAATGTAAGATTTAACCAAGTAAATGGACCAGCTTAGACCGAAACTGTGGAATCGTTTCATATATGCATCTAGACGACCGACGCTTTCACTGTTTACGTCCTTCTTCCTGCGGTTAACGCACTGAACGTTACAGCATGTAACAGCTATAAAATCCATGATACTGAGGACGAAAACGCGCTGTGTGTGGTTTTAGAGGTCAACGTATCGTCATTTATTCATAATTTCTTGTAGGTGGGCGTTTTATAAACGTTAGGAGCGCCAGCTGCGTGCTCTTCCCTACATCCACCCGAAGACTTAAAGGGAAATGCCACCTATTTAAAGAATTCACATGTATTATTCCTGAGCCCCAGGGCAGTTCAGTCAGTACTTGTGGACATGCACCACGGTTTCCTAAAGCTAGAAACCAGAGAACTGATCTTTATATTTAGTAAAATACTGGGATGTTAAATCTTACACTGCTCCATACTGCTACAGGATGAATGGCACTCTGTTGGCAAAAGAAGAATTTAACATGCACATCCAAGTTCATTAGAGTGGATGCTGAATAAAAAAACTTCAAACAGTATTAAATTGATTTCTCTGAAAGATGTTACCTTTGAGGAAGACAGTGGTCTTCAAACCTTTTGTGCCCAAGGCACGACACCAAAGGGCAAGCCAAAATCTCAAAGCACACCTGTATTCATATCAATGTAAAATAGCTTCTATAACACATTATCACTCATCGCTCTGTAAACATTAATTTTTATATTACTAATGCCTAAACAAACAACTATGTTACACATGAAAATAGCCTAGATACTACACAAGTTCATGTTTCACATTTGAACTTGCTTTCCGTCTAGCATCTCTATGGTATGTTGGTTCGTCTGCGCTCGTCCAGGCCGTGGTCAGACAATCTGATTGGTCATGTGTCTAAGGGGTGTGATCTAGATGGTGATGCAAGAGAAGAGCACTGCCGTTTGAATAGAAACAGAGACACTCTAAGGGCATGAACACATGTAATGTCTTTTTCCCAACCGCCACTGTATTTTTTTTTTACATGTAATCCTATAGTAAGTGACCACTTTGTTTCTGATGAAAATTTCATTCAGAATGACTTTGGAATTCGGTTCTTTGCAAACCAGCACATTAATCAGTTTCAGCATAATGAACAACATTCAGTGTTATAGGCAGGTTCCTAACAGAATGTGCCACCTGGGTGGACAGCTGAACTGGCTTCAAACAGCTTTGTAGGTCAACAGCCCAAGCTCATATGTGTTGAAAGTGACAGTGTTGAAATCAAATTGATTTAAAAAAGTCAAATTTTATGCATAAAAATCTGTATTTTGGCAGAAATACTCTAGACATCACGAATCTTTCTGTATATTTACATGGAGATTCATCATTCAGCATTCTGATTTTTCAAGATGGTCTTGTAGGACGAGTAGAGTTTAATTAGTTTTACAGTTTTTGATATAAATGCCGTGGTGAACTTCATAATTTGCCCTGGCTTGCAGCATATGAAAGTTTCTCCTGACTTGGGGCTACATTCTGGTGCAAGTTGCAAAGCCGTAGCACACACAGTTGACTTTTAATGATTTTCCAAAGTTTTGAAATTTACACGCTTGCTATAGCCCCACCTTGGGGAAATTTGGTTCTAAACTTCAGTTTATGTCATGGTGGACTTCACTGGAAAGCTGTGCAAAGTTTTGGAAAGAAGAAGAAAAAGAATGAACCCCACAGGGCTTGAACCTGCAACCTGTGGTACCACAGGCAGGCATCCTAACAGGATGTGCCACTTGGGCAGACAAATGAATTGCCTGCTGAAAGCTTTGGAGGTCAACAGCCCAACCGCATATTAGTGTGGAAATCAAATTGATGTAAAATTGTCAAATTTTGTGAAAAAAATGAAATTTGGCACAAAGACTCCAGACATAGTTATTGTTTTTTGTGTATTATTTAAATGGAGATTCACAATGTACTGCATGGGAGCAAAATTCAAAATTCTGAAGAAATTCAGTTTTGGAGATAAAATTCAGAAATTTTACACAGTGAGCAACCTATCATTCCAGAATGTCATTTATTTTGAAGTAGATTTGACTTTTAGTAAGCGAGAAATTACACTGTAAGTGGACAGTAGCATTTACAGTCAGATATTTTTATGCACTGTCGGCTCAAATTTTGATAAAATGAAAATCCCTCTAATTGTTCTGTCAGGGATGGCATGAAGATGTTGTTTTGCCTTTTTTATGTAATTTGAAGAAAATTTGTAAGACTAGTTAGGTTTAATTAGTTTTACAGTTGTTGATAAAAGTGCAGTGATGGACTTAATAATTTGGCCTAGATTACAGTGTATGAAAGTTTCTCCTGACTTGGGGCTACATTTTGGTGCAAGTTGTAAAGTTGCAGCACACACGGCTGATTTTTAATGATTTTACAAAGTTTTGAACTTTACACGCTTGCTGTAGCGCCACCTTGGGGAAATGTGGTTCGAGACTTCAGTTTATGTGGTTTTGGACTTGACCGGACAGTGCAAAGTTTGGTTTATTTTCGTGCATGGCAAAGCAGTTTTAGTAAGAAGAAGGTGAAGAAGAAGAATACAGAGCAAAACAAGAGGGACCAGCAGCTGCGCTGCCCGGCTCTAACAAGCAATGACATTGAAGGCTTCTATGGGTGGAAAAGACGCACTTCCTGTTAGCTAATGTTTCAGCTCTAATTTGTCTGCAGTACTCCAAACTAATTTTCAGGGAAAGTTGCACAGGCAGGCCGAGTTGTCGCTAAAAGTTGCTAAAATCTTAAAATCTGCCCTGGCATGGATAGGGAGCCAATGAAGAGATGACAGGACAGGCCTAATGTGGTCAAATTTCCTGGTTCTGGTCAGGATTCTGGCAGCAGCATTCTGGACAAGCTGGAGACTTTTAGTTTTTATTTATGTGATGGAAAATATGTGCATTTAAGCGTTGGAGTCACTTTTTCAAAGTTGCTAAAAGCCCCAAATTAATGTTGAAATTAGCAAAATTTTTTGCTTAGGTGCTTTTTGGAAAAAAAAAGTTGCTGGGGTAGTCTGAAAAGTTGCTAAATTGCTGAGTTGGCTGTCAGTTACTAGTCTTTTGCGGCTGCCCAATTTGTTCTGTACATGTGCGAACAGTTCGTTATCTTGGATAGCTTGATTCATGGGACAGACTTGTTTAAGAAACCCAAAACTCAAATGGATAACGTTACTCTAATTGTACAGCTTTGAGTTTGACACTGTACTTACATGTTTTATAAAAAATAATGTGGGAAAAATAATGATGATCATAATAATAATAATAATAATAATAATAATACATAAATCAGAAAAAATCAGAATAGGAACTACAACCGTTAGCATCAGTTTACATTAGAGATGTACACGGATGATGTACACGCAGGGCCATGCAGAGGGAGCAGGACGGGGGACGGCAGGGCAGGAAGCAGGGTCAGGCCTCCAAAGTGTCAAAAGTGAGCGAGTGTTGAGCAGTTGCTGGTGCGTAGGCAGGGTCGAGCGAGTGCTTGTCACAGCCTCATGCTTTTGAGACCGCATTTGTGCACGCAGAGCAGAAAGGTTCCCTCACAACGATGCTTTTCTGTTCAGGGATGCTATTCTGTGTGCGAGTATCATTACATGTACCTGGTTTTTATGTGCTAGAGTTTTGACATAAATCAAATGCCATACACAGAGTTTGATGTACATCTGGTTCTGTGTAAAATAGAAAGCAGATGACACAAATCATCAGGGTAATTCAGTGTTTATCTCCTCCACAGACCTAAAGAGCCACCATCATGACGGACTCCAAATATTTTACAACTAACAAAAAAGGTGAGTGGAGAAGGAAGTGTTAAATACTGGACATTACACAGAGGTTTGTCCTGTTCAGTCTGGCTGGGCAGCTTTTTTTTGGGGTGTTGTTTATTAACTGGAATAAATCAGAGTTTGAACTGAGTGACAAGGTTTGAAAAAACAGTTTGTGCTTGTTGTTTCATGCCACACCTCCTAGCTCCACAGCAGTATTGCACCAGCTGTTCTTCCCTATGTTGGAATGTAAAGTTCACACTAGGAGCTCAGTTGGTACTTGTTAGTTTGTAACTAGCAATCAACTAAATTTGGTTCACCCATGTGTGAAAACGGAGAGGAAAGCCTGACAAAGACCCATGTGGATCAAAACATCTGTCTGTCCCACTAAAGGTGATTGGACCCTTCAGTTGGACCCTTCCTCACTTTCAGAGTGAGGGCTTTCCTTTCATTAGACATGTCTTGACCTGACACCTGTTCCTAAAGGATGTGCACATGATCATTTAAACTGATCTGAAATTGGAAAACTGACAATACATTCTCTGAAGTACCACCCCCACTTATATATAATTGTGTAACTGAACTGAAAACCCAGTGCTATTCTTGTTTCAGGAGAAATCTTTGAGCTGAAGGCAGAGCTGAACAATGAAAAGAAGGAGAAGAGGAAAGAGGCAGTGAAGAAAGTCATCGCTGCCATGACTGTTGGCAAGGATGTCAGGTATGGTACAAAAGTTTAAACTGAGACACGGTTTCACTGTGGCTTTACAGTCACATAAAAGTGTCTCACTATCGTTAGCATTAGCATTTGTGCACTCTGGCTATCAAATAGACCTTCTGTCAAATAGCATGGAGCTAGTTAGCCATAGCTATCAATACATAGCTAATGAATAAAATAAACAGTTGCATATTAACCACTTAGGATGATGTAGTAGGAGACATCATGCAGCCATGGGAGGCTGCTTTTTATTTGCTTGAACAGATGTTATGGAAGTAAACCTTAATTATCTTCATTTTCCCCTGGCATTTAATTATTCACTTGCAATTAATCAAGTGTTTTATGGAAATGCAGCCAATGTTGAACATGATTTATGACACTGGGGTAGTCTTCGGATGAAAGAAAGCCTGCCTGGTGTGAGACCATAATGATGTACTCCATCTCAACCTGGGCTTGCACTGTGAAAACCGTGGTTGATGGGTCACTCTGTTGTGGAAGTTGTTGTTGTTTGTTGTTGTGAAAGGGTTCCTCTGCATCTCAGTAGTGGTCTTGTGCAGCTAAAATGCTCTGAAAAGTCTAATTATTTTTTGCTGCTTCATTATCGTCAAAGCAGCGAAAAATATTTTGTACTTGCCCAGTAGAACTATTGTTCTTGAAACGAAACCACATTGGTGGAGAACAAGGAAGGAATCACATAAATATATGATTGGCTTTGACAGTAAGGTTCCTCTGGTAGGCCTCACCTCAGTAAACCGCTGAATGTCTATGGGAGTCAGCAGGTTTAGCCCCGTCAAAGTGAAAAAATAAAGCTTACAGCAACTCTGAAGTTGTCTTATTTTCACAGTGTATCGTGTATTTGAAATTCACGTCTTGGAATTAAAAAAATTTAGAGAGAGAGTTTTGGGAGATGTTAGATGAAGGTAGAAGGTAGGCACCATAACTGATGCACACATACAGTATGTTCAGCGGTTATAGTTCCTACCGTCTTCTAAAACGATCATCGTGTTTTAAAACTAAATTCCAAGACGTGTATTTAAAATTCACACGATACATTGTGTAAATAAGACAACTTCAGAGTTGCTGTAAGGTTTATTTTTTCACTTTGACGGAGCTAGACCAGCTGACTCCCATAGAACTTCATGTCATTATGCTTATCAAATATGAAATGCTAACCATCAGAACCAAAGCAGTGGATGTACGGAGGTGAAAATGGTATTGAACATCTTGTCTCAGTCTGGGTAAGTCGGCAAAAGGGGATATTGCCCAAAACGTTGGAGTATTCCATTAAAGCCTCAGCCATGCTAACTTGTTGCTGTATCTGCAGCTCTTTGTTCCCAGATGTGGTGAACTGCATGCAGACTGACAACCTAGAGCTGAAGAAGCTGGTCTACCTCTACTTGATGAACTATGCCAAGAGCCAGCCTGACATGGCCATCATGGCTGTCAACAGCTTTGTCAAGGCAAGGACTCTTCAGTGAACTTGATTTCATCTTGCTCCCATAGTTTCTCTGTACATGCCTCCCACATGCACAAGTTTGTTTCAGTGTCAGGAAATTTGATCAATTCTCTGGGGAATATCACAAAATTTTACAAACAGATTGCTTGACAGGAATATAGCAGAATGTATTTTACAACTTGTGGTCACTAAACCCTGTGGCCCTTATTATCTGCTGTGACCAATGACAATGTGACACACAAATGCAAGCATGCAAACTGAAACAGAAAAGCACACACACAGGACACAATATGCTCCATCTTTAGCAGTAGCCAGATGTTTTGGAAAGTATGCATGCATATTTTGTTGCCATATGTTTTTATTGATTTATTTTTTCAAACACATTTTATTGAACAAATATAAAACATGTAGGCAAATACAAAGAGCCGAAAGAGTGATATACACAAGGCATGAAGCGTTGATAAATAAAACAAACATAAGGACAGGACCATAATGCTAAAAAAATAGGTAGGGGATTTGTATAATAGAAGACTCTTGTGCTATATTGTTGATGCCAGATGGAGCTTTCAGAATACACTCTTGTATCATGTATTCAGGAATATGGTTGGCGTATTGCGGTTCGTTGTAAACATGGTCCATGTAAACAGTGTTTTTCGGAATCTGACCATAACCAGGGTAAGCTCAGTAACCAGAATACTGCGCACATGTAAACATAATCAGTGTGGTTAAAACTCATTGTCTTTCCCAGGACTGCGAGGACCCCAACCCTCTGATCCGGGCTCTGGCTGTTCGTACCATGGGCTGCATCCGGGTGGACAAGATCACAGAGTACCTGTGTGAGCCACTGAGGAAGTGTCTGAAAGATGAAGACCCCTATGTCAGGAAGACGGCTGCCGTTTGTGTGGCGAAGCTTCATGACATCAATGCCCAGATGGTGGAAGACCAGGGCTTCCTGGACTCTTTGAGGGACCTCATCGCTGACTCTAATCCCATGGTAGGCATCACAATTCTGCATGTTCAGAATTTTCAGCGTGTCAAAAAGCATTTTTAAACAGCACTTCACTAATTTCCAGCCTAAACCTCTAAGTGATGAAAAATTGCTTATTACTGCACTTGCCAGTGATTCCTTATTTTCATATTTACAAAATCAGCAGTTTATCTATTTTGATTTGATGGGTTAAAGGATAATTCAATAATTCCCCCATAATTCAAGGTATTTGTAACCTGGGCCTTATTTTCCTTGTGTTTGCCATCATGCCAGCTAATTCTTATCAATTTAATATAGTGCTAATACATCCACTGTACATCCACTGGTTCAGTTCCTATAGGTAGCATTTCGTGTTAGCTTAGTGTGAAGACAAGAGTCATTAGCCTAGCTCTGTCAAAGTGAAAAAGTTGTCTTATTTACACAGTGTATCATGTGTATTTGAAATACACATCTTGGATTTGGATTTTTTTTTTTTTCACTGTAACCATGAAGTGAAGTTTCCTTGGTTTGTTACAGTCTTGCTCAATATGATCGAACTATAAGAATTGTAATCTTCACAGGTGATGTCACCACCTGTTGTGTTGTAAGGGTAGTGACATCACCTACCACCAAAGACCAGGCACCCTACATTTCACCATTAAAGGTCAGGCTCCATAAAGATTTGGGTTTGGGGTTTAGTTACTCTTTAAAACTACCTCTACCCTGTAGGTTGTGGCCAATGCAGTGGCTGCACTTTCGGAGATCAGTGAGTCTCACCCCAACAGCAACCTGCTGGACCTCAACCCCCAGAACATCAACAAGTTGCTGACGGCCCTCAACGAATGCACAGAGTGGGGGCAGATCTTCATCCTGGACTGCCTATCCAACTACAACCCCAAGGACGAGCGAGAGGCACAGAGGTAGACAACAGTCATCCAAACTCTGTTTAGCTGCTCTTCTTTATTGCACTCCACTGCGCTCTCATAATGTGAAGAGCAGCAAAGATAATGAGAAGAGATTTGCTGAATATTGTCCTTGCTCCTGGTGCAGGTCACACTACAGGACAGTACAGGTGGTGATCACACTGTGGTGATGAAAGCGTCAGTGGAAAAGCGCTCCGTTCAGACAGACAGTTTGAAACAGTTTTTTTCAATCTGGTTTCCAGGTAATAAGTAGTATGTCAGCTTGAAGCGAACGCCCTCTCTAGATGTTGCTGATATAAGTGCCGCCTTAATAGATTGTGACAATTCTTATTGGTTGGGTCACGCTGAAGTGACACTGACAAACGTTACGACTTCCGGCTGTCTTCTCAGGTCCGCTGCAATACTCTTGTGTCATCAGCCACTCTTCTCTGAAACCATAGTAAACAATGGGAATCATGCTGCTGCTGCCACTTCCACCGCTTCGCCGTGTGATCGCCACCTTACAGTGACAGGAGTAGTGCCAGCTGTACTGTGTATTTTTATGTTCTTTTACCTGATTTGTATGTATGTTGTCACCCCCATAGTGCAAAAACCTAATTCACAAGGGGCTCAAGTGGTTTTATATAATGACCTGGTACTCACTCACTGCTTTCATGTTGTGTTGTCAGACTGGTTTGAGGTTTGTAAATGACCAATATCTACTGGACCATATGCTGCACCACTTCAGTGACTGGAGCCAATCTGTTATGAATAGTCTTTCCACTTTCAAAGTTGATTCAGATTAATGTTTCAGTCTATTTCCTGGACTCATTGTCCATCTTCGTGCTCTCCAAGCATCTGTGAGCGTGTGACCCCCCGGCTGTCACATGCCAACTCGGCAGTGGTGCTCTCAGCTGTGAAGGTGCTGATGAAGTTCTTGGAGCTGTTGCCCAAGGACTCTGACTACTACAACACCCTGCTGAAGAAGCTGTCGCCACCACTTGTGACCCTGCTATCTGGAGAGCCCGAGGTCCAGTATGTGGCCCTCAGGAACATCAACCTCATTGTCCAGAAAAGGTTTGTGGCTGCTCCAGGTCATACAGGGGCCTGTTCAATGTTGCCTGTGGTATTGCTCTGTTTTTTATACAAGCAGCATTTGTTGCTTGATTTTAATCACGACAAGACCAGACTTTTCTTGTGTCAGTTGTGTATTTCCAGGAATGGGATGATATGTTTATTTCAAGATATGATTCAAAATCTAGTATGGGGTTCATAATTTGATACAACCACAATAAGATTTAATAAATCAAAGTTTAGGGACAAAGGCTCACTGTGCAGAATAATGTTTATTGAGCCACAGATATTTGTAGTAGTGGTCTAGGCTTGCTAGAATGTAGACAGTTTAAACATGTTATCATGTGCAGATAATATAATTTTGATGGAGAAATTGTCATCTCCTTTGTGATTACTACAGCAGAACAAAATGTAGTGAATGATGGGATTTAATTTTTCTTACCCGTGATACATACTTACATTTTGTATTGCACTATATTGATTTTTAATATATCATACCATCCTTGTTTGTTTGCTTTACATTGAATTCTCTTGCAATTTTTTTGTTATCACACAGTATTGTTATTCTGTTTGTGTCCTGTGTGTAGGCCCGAGATCCTGAAGCAGGAAATCAAGGTGTTTTTTGTTAAGTACAATGATCCCATCTATGTGAAACTGGAAAAATTGGACATCATGATCCGCCTGGCTTCCCAGGCCAACATTGCCCAGGTATCTGCATATGAATCAACTCCTCATGGGAACTTTGTATATAGTATGATATTGATAATGAAATAAAAAGATGTACTGCTCCTACATAAGACTGGCCGATATGGACAAAATCAAATATCATGATATTTTTGACCAAATGCCTCGATATTGATAGTGTGACAATATTATAGGGATGACTGTTGGTTCTTTCACAAGATATTTATACAATCAGATTTTTGATAAACACTCACATTAGTAATATTGATATTATGACCAGACAGGTAGGGACAAATAACAGAACAGCTAGAACAGTCTAATAAGTTCAGAAAACTGCATCCCTTTGCTGTAATGCACCTTTTAAAACCAGGAAAAGACAACACTCATGCCTTATCACGTTATTACAATATCAAAATCCCAGACGATATCTAGGTTTATATCATGGTATTGATAAAATATCAGTATATTGCTCAGCCCTACTTCTACAACTACTCCTGCTACTACAGCTAATAATAATAATCAACCATCAGCTGCTGTATATTACTGTGCTGTTATTCTCATTACAAATTCTAAGATGTGGTTGGTGCCAAGTGTGCTGTCGCTGACTTTAGAAATCCCCCTTGTTAACACTGATATGTTGTGATAACACAATATGACACTTTCTGAACTAAACAGCTAATTCATGACTGACTTAGCTGTGCAGATAGTGTAGCAGCCTGCCGCTGGTTGATGCCTGTTTGACTTGTACAGTGATGTATACTGTAGGACTGGGACGACATGCTTATCTCCCGATACTATCGCAATATTTCAGTGCCGATTCGATATGTATCGCGGTTCTGAACTATTGCAATTCTACAAATATTGTGATTCAATATTACATTTTATTGTGATTTTTGTTTGTTTTTGAAACACTAGGGGAAAAAGTTGAATCAGAGAGAGAGAGAGAATAGAGAATTTTTTTTTACACTCCTAGTATACTGGGTTTCCATCATGCTGTATAAGTTACTATGAACCCGCTGATGAACACATACAGCCCAGACAAATGCTCCCATAAAGAATAAAATACAGTATGTGGCTAAGAGTGAAAAATAATTTTGAATTCACAGATGAATTGCCATGTACTTAATATTTCAGTGACAGATATCAGTCAGATCCAGTTTCTAACAGAGGAGAGTTGTCCTCCTCAGTTACAGAGGCATCAGCATAATCAATAGTGAACTGATAGCGTTGTTGAGCTACTGTCATTTGTAATATTTATTTGTAGAAATGAGTCGATCCAGATGTAAATCTAAGCCACAAAATTCAGTGACTGTGTTGATGTGCTCGTGAGCATAATATTTAATGACATTTGGAAGTCATTGATATCAACTGAATAGAAAATAATTTGTCTGTTTTAATGAATCAAACAACGAACCAACTCGTTTTGAATCACAATCCTTGAAAATTTGCCCTACCCTCATAAGAACACATTCAGAAAAATGTTAAAAAAAACCAAAACAAAACATAGTCTTCAATGATAAACCCTCAGGGCATTGTGGGTATTAGAATCTGTCTGACAAGGTAACAGAACCAACACAAGCTTTAGAAATATATAGAACAAATAATACTGATTATTGATAATACTGTGACTACATGCTGTTTGTTCATAACTTTGTTTTCCTCACATGACTGCAGCTCACCGTGGCTGTAGTGGATTGTGGTGGCGTTATTATTACAACATAACAGAAGTGTTATATGGCAGTATTTTCTCCAAATCTCTACATTAGCAAGTGGCTTACGAGATATGTTTAAGATTGTTTCTGACCAGTAGAACACAATGTACTCTGTTAATCAGAAATTTAAAGATTAATAACTTAAACATTTTTGCACCAATTTCTTTTTTACTTTTTTAATAGAGGCACACCCAATCAATAAGTCTATCCAAATTTTGTCATTCTGAGCTACAGTATATAAAAATATTTTTTGAAGTTTGTCCCCCCCCCCGCAAAAAAAAGCAACTGAAAACTGATGGCAGCCATTATG